>JAWQFJ010010057.1:0-10000 GCA_034096865.1 Theodoxus fluviatilis | reverse complement strand
TCACGAAGAAAATGGACAGAGTCCATCATTTGAGCGGGCACTAAACCTTCTCAAAAGCTCTAACTTTCTCCAGCGTGTAACTACATCCCGTCTCTGAACAGTTCAGTGAACTTTGCGTTTCAAGGAAAGGAAAGGCAAACCTATGGTGTCAATCAAATGGATATGTAGGAATCTTTTATCCTTTGTCAACACATATCTGTTTGAGAAAGCAAACATAGAATGAGACACTGCATGCTGCGACAAATCAGCTTTTCCCCCGTGCTTTGGCAGATGAAAACTGTGGCGGCACCGAGGTGAATGTAAGTGCCTCCGCCAAGGAGGTTGTACTTTAACCTCTGTTCGTTTGTTAGTTTGTTCGTTAGTTCGTCATGCGGTAAATTATTATCTCCAAAAGTTCGAGACGAATTCTGATTAGAGTCAGTGAAAGATTGGGGTTTCCCCTAATGAATAATCCATACAATTTTGGAGGTTGTATGTTATCTTGTTTTGGAATTGGAACCATAAAGAGATACGTTATCGGGCACCACGACGTTGATGACGTCACACTATTGATTGCTCCGGCGCATGCGTCCTACGCTCAGACACCGCTAGCAGGCGCTATAATGAACTAAACTTCGTAGCGTCAGGCCTCGCTAGCAAAACATGCTGTCTGAATTATACAGACAATGAAAGAAAATTGCTGGCTTCCTTGGCGGAGGTTTGCGCTGTCAGAGGGCTTTTTAGTTCCAAAATGAAATACACGCTCTGCGGAATCTGTTTAATTACTTCTCATACTTTCCCTAGAGCGTCGGCAGCACTCGACAGCTGTAGTTCCCAAGCCTGAGGTGCCAAAAAAGCCTTAGTTTTGGAGCACTGAAACCACCGCCCGCTAACTCGATTTCCATAAGTGTCATTTGCATGAAAGCCTTGTAGGGCAGACGTAAAGGAAAACCCAGGGCCTTCGGGTCTCTCGACAAATTGGAGAGGAAAAGAAATCTCTGGAAGAGAGCCGGAGAACGTCTGGGTCATGACGCAGTCGGTATGTCCACGCGCAGCGGCAATAGCTCCCTGTTTTGCTTCTATTGGTTTAAATGAATCAGAAGGAGGAACACTCAAATGGATTCCACGGCTTTTTCCAGACAGAGTAAAAAACAGAGCTACCATGATCATGGACGAATTTCAGGGACTGGTGTTCTGCTGTCTTCTTTGAGAGTCATTAGGAAAACCAGCTCTGCACTCAGAGCAGGGAAAAACATCGTGCATCCAATTGAAGGTCTTCTGCTTGTCAAGCAATGACGAGAAAATAGAAAAAGCATGCACGGAGACTCAATAAAAAGCTTCATCTACCCTTAGGGACTCGGTCATTACATTCCCTGCCAACTCCGCGGCGACTGTGCTCTTGAAAGAATCTTGGGATTGGCGAGAGTCTGGGGTAAACAAAGACATGGCAGGTTTCTCAGAGAGAGAAGTCTCTCCGTCAAAGTGCTCTCTTTCACTGATTCTTGGCAGGTCGAGAGGGAATGGTCTTCTTGAGTTCTTTGGTTCTTTGACGTTCTTCGTGACCTCCTTGGAGTCGCTCTTGTATACACGTCTGCGAAGGCACTCGATGATGTTGTTTGGAAGCTGCCTTTATCGTCTCTGTGACATTGTGAGTCAGGCTCGAGCGAGGGCCGCGCTCTCCTGGGCTTCATACATAGAGATCGATGCCACATTAAACAATGCTTTGAAATGTGGAAATCAATCTTTAATTACAAAAATACGTGTATCGTGGACAGACACATCTGGGCAAAGTGTGTATTTAGTCTGAAAAGTATTGAACACAGATGTTTGTTTCCATATGCATAGAATAACAATGCGCGCTTGTTTGTTGTTGTTTGAAAGATGCCTTTGTAAAAAATAACGTTCATTACCAATGGCCCACACTTTTCAACGTGCACAATGCTGGAATGGTTCCAACACTCTTGTCTTCAAGTGCATGGATCTGTTGCTTAAACCGAGAATTCTCTTAAGTGACTCCAGACGAAGATCTCTTACTAGTCTGGTTTCTCTTGTAGCACAGCACGTTGCGGATAGAATCTAAGTTTGAAAAAGAGGCAGAGTGCATGTCAGTCAAGAGAGAGATGCAAGATTTACTCTTGTTGCCTTTCTGTGTGCCTGCTGCCGTTGCACTCGCTCGCTGAATTATGTCGCATGCAACGTTGTGTCAAAATATGAACTACTTTTGCTGAATTCATTAGGGTTAAAATGTCTGCTACTCTTCGAAATGAAGGACATTGCATGGAGAATCTATTTGTATGTAGATATGATGTGCCTGGACTGTTGGATATGTCATATTTAGGATGGGATGCTGCAAACTTACGTTTTAGTGACAATGCGTCTGTTGTAAAAGCCTTTCTGTGATTAAGGAGCTGAGGAAGAAACACATTTTCACGAAAATGGATCATTCATGGCACTGTACCATCGGAGATGATGGCCCGTATTCACAACGGCGATTTATCTTTTTAACACTCAATTTATCCCCTAGCCCCGCGTTATCCTGATCGGTTAGATAAGGTACGCTCGTCAGAGGATCCTAGGTTGCGCTTTGCTATATATACTGGTTTCCAGCCAAGGGAGAGCGGAACAGGCAGTTGGAATCGTCTGAGTTTAGAGATAAATCTGGGTTAAAATAAATCGCCGATAAATCGCCGTTGTGTATACTGGCCCATATGTCTTCCCTGCGAAAATCGGAGCTAGGGTTTGAATGTTTTCCAGCAGCTCACAACGAGATTGAATGGAAATGCATGTAGGAGACCTTCACTACGGATCTGCAGTGTATCGCGTCGCTAGAGATGAAGTCTCCAGGGCTGCCGGCAACCATGCCCCGTCTTCTGATGAGAAAGTACAGCTTCAATGAAAACACTTTAATGTTTAATCCACACAAACTGGTGACCACTGAAACCCCCGAATGCTTGAGACGTTGCGTGGAACCCAGAAATGGGGGATGAGTCGCTGTCTAAAAAACTACTTTAAAAAACTTTTCATACGACCGTGCATGAGAGTAGAATGCTAAAGTAGGAAAAATGACAAATCATGTCTCAGTCATAATATTGTTTATTCATAAATGCATATTCCACTTTAAAAACCGGCATGTTAATACAGGAACTCTTTTTTTCCTAAGGGATGTAAAACTCAGGATAACGTGTTCGTGACATAGTGTGCTGGTAACTTTATTCAGTGTGTTCTCGAAAACTGTTTTTCCTACTTGAGCCGTGTTTGCCATGCACGCTCACACAGATTACACAGAGGCCTGCCTCTGTACACCGCTGTAATACGGCCTCCCCATACGTGGCAAGTTCTGTTGAAAGGACACATCATGTCGTTGTGTTCGGTGCAACAACGAAATCAGAACTGGGGGGAGATAACTCAGACTTCTTACCAGGGCACCAGCCGGACATTGAACTAGAGACATCCACTTTGTTAAAGGCAACGATATCACCAGGCAACGTGTAGTTATACTTGACTGAGTGTGTTGATAGATCTTTCCAACTTTCTCCGTAACATTGTGGTCATGATGATTATGGTATTCCTTTTCATTTACAACCCTCCAACCAACCAGTTTTCATACAAACAATACGAGAAAATAATCTACAATGTGAAATCGCATCCTAGATCCGTCATTATCTTCACTTTGCACCTGGTTGTTAAACACGGTGGTAGCTGGAGGAGGGAAGGGAAGGGGGATGGGGTGGGGGGTGGGGGGTGGGGGTGGGGGGGGGGGGGCGGGGGATTTGATCGAGTCAGCTGCGCACCTTGTGACGACAACAGGATTTCTGCAGTAGACTGCACACATTAGAAAGTTACGGTTATGTAGAACTGTACATGACATTAATATTTAGGCATCATAACACCCTACAACTGACAGAAGAAGTAGCAGAGGCCACAGAAGTTTCGAATCGAGCAAGATGAGGCTGCCATAAGGACATTTAGCTGGGCACATATCTATCGCTACTTCCCAAGCAGAAACCCATCTCATTGGCTGTTCGAGGAAGTATCCGATGAACATTAAAAAAAACCAGCCCGTGTTTCTATTGGGCGGACACTCGAGAGAACACTGCTTTTGGGACTTGCGAGAGCAACAGTTCCTATGGAAACGGCATCGGTGTCAGAACATTGCCACACCTGAGCACGCCGAGAACATATGTTGCCACTTGCAAGTGCGATTTTTCCTATGGAAACAACACAGTTGCCGGAAGAGTGTCGGGTGTGAGGAGGCCTTGAGGTGTTGCGAGACACAGTCCTCCTCCAGCTGTCTGTGTGTCTGTGTGTGTCTGTCTGTCTGTCTGTCTTTCACTCTTTCACTCTCTCTCTTTCTCTCTCCCCTGTCTGTCAGGCAGGCAGGCGGGCAGACAGACAGACTGAGGAGGCCTTGAGGTGTTGTGAGACACAGTCCTCCTCCAGCTGTAGATCACGTGCGGCTCGTATCCAAGGGACCGAACCCTACTTGATGTTGAAACTTAAACTTCCGGTATCGTCTTCACGTACCAGCAGCATTTCTTGCATCACACTAGTTAGTAAAAGCAATCTGATGCGATCGTTCCCGTATGTTGAAACTTAAACTTCCGGTATCGTCTTCACGTACCAGCAGCATTTCTTGCATCACACTAGTTAGTCAAAACGATCTGATGCGATCGTTCCCGTAACGTCTTCCTATCCCAGTCCGATTGTTCAATGGACGCGTCTCATACTGGTCTGAAGATTGCGGCTTTCAATGGTGCAGAACTCTGCTGCTCCTCTTCTCTCTGTCCGTACAAGGCGAACACTTCAGGCATTCCGTACTTCTTTGCTCTTGCGCTTGTCAGGTTTTGTGATGCTGTATTCATTGGCGGTACTCAGCCTATTGAGACTGATCACTGACTGTATATCTCCATGTATTCATACATCCATTCATCCACCCACCCATGCATTCATTATCCACTCATCCTTCCACCCACAAGCGAGAGTCATGCAACGACACGCGAATCAAGGCTTCCGTGCTGTCCGCCTTGGCTTCTGCCGTCTCAGGGTTGGTCTGTCGCCATCTCCATGGCTACTGCTGCACTCAGGGCCTCGGACTGGAACTGTGTCTGGTGGACGGACTTGCATAGGTAGTCTGGGGGTAGCAAGCCATTGTCTCTCTCTCTCTCCTGTCGGAACAGGACGGAATGGGGCGATCAGATGAGGAGCTGATATCACGGCCACCCCTATCCCTCTCCGCGCCCCGCTCCGCAGCTTTCACTTCAGGGAAGGTGGCGAGACACGACTGGGCAGATGAACTCCTGCGCCTTATCTCCTGCAGTATTTCCTTCACACCGTCTGCAAGATCTTCATCATTTACGGGAGCACTGTCAGTGGGGACTGGAAACGGATGATAGTCTGTCAAATCTCTCGAGTTTTTCATCTCGACGACTTTGGCGGGCTTGTCTCTCACTCCACGCTGATCATTTGTCGAGAGGTCACAGGTCAGGTGTGAAAGGTCACAATCCGTTTTGGCCGTTTGATGTGTTCCGGCTATTTTTACGGTGGCAGCACAAGGATTACACTCTGATCGCGCTTTATGCAGTTTAACAGACGGATAAGTCTTGCGAATGTTATTTGACTCACGGTGCTGTTCAGCTCGTTGTTTGTTTCGACGTAGCCGCGCTGGAGGCTTTCGTCTCCACCTCCCGCGAGCGCTGTCGCTGTCCGGTAATGGCTGACCTCGCGTGAAGCGTAGCACGACGACTGCTTGGTTCGCTGTACCATCGACTTTCCACGAAGTTAAGGTCTCCGTAGTCAGCAGTGTCGAGAGGGCACCTTCTACAGTGGCTGGAAGTCCAGTAACTGGCATTTTGGCTTACTCGAACTATTGTTAATGCAGAAAACGTCGGGATCGAAGCGAAACGTGTTGCTCGGCAGGCCAGAGCGACCCAGAGAGAGAGAGAGAGAGAGAGAGAGAGAGAGAGAGAGAGAGAGAGAGAGAGAGAGAGAGCGACCCAGAGAGAGAGAGAGAGAGAGAGCGAGAGAGAGAGAGAGAGAGAGAGAGAGCGACCCAGAGAGAGAGAGAGAGAGAGAGAGAGAGAGAGAGCGACCCAGAGAGAGAGAGAGAGAGAGAGAGAGAGAGCGACCCAGAGAGAGAGAGAGAGAGAGAGAGAACGAACGAACGAACGAACGAACTTTATTTTACAAGGGTAGTGAATTAGGCAGTAGTGCCTTTCTTACATTCAGCCCTTGAGGCAAAATATTCAAATGTGGTGAGAGAGAGAGAGAGAGAGAGAGAGAGAGAGAGAGAGAGAGAGAGAGAGAGAGAGAGAGAGAGAGAGAGAATTAAACGTTGTTGAAAACCAAATGGACATCAGATTGTATTCTACTGCCGATAGCAAAGGCGGTAGAGAGCACTCGTTAAGACTTCCTACTTGGGTTTCCATGCAGCATTTTCAAGAGCCGTTTTATCAGAATCTATCCATGCTTAACAAGGGTGGTCAAAGGAATCATTTGCATTCATTTGTCAGTTCCTCGCAGACAAAGACAATGGTTTGACAAGCGGGAAGTTCGGCGAAACTATCCACAATTATACACTCCTTTTTCATAGATTGGGGAGGGGAATTTCAATGACAAATGTCTCCAATACTTTCGACAAATGCATATTCATCGGAGTGGGAACGCTTCCTTTGGGCTTGGTTGAAAACCAAAAAGAAAACTTCATTCGGAGTCATTCGGTCGGAATGAGCAGGACTCACGTTGAATAAGCTCTGCTGCCAGAAGTTACCACTTGAAATCGAAATCGCGTTTGTACGACTCGGAGCCTGGGGACGGACACGCCGCAACCCCATCTGTCTCACTCAAGTCGTCATTTAGAGGATTCGCCTTTTTAAAAAATATATTTGGCGGGAGAACCTCGCCTTGACACAATGGAATTGATCGGGAGGTACTGGGATGAGAGACATTCTCCATTCCAAGATTTCCACAGAGGCTTCGCCTTCACAGAGCCACTCATGGGTTGCTTTGATGACGTCTCAATGCTCTCTGACGGTGAGACGTATCGCGCAGTGATGGATTGCCTTTTGAACCGTTGTAGAGTGAACAGATAACATATCAGATGATGAGGTCCCGACACTTCTGTCCTGTCATTTCTCCCCTAGACTTTAACCCCCTTGTTGGCCTTTCATCACGTCATTTCTCCCCTGTCGTCTCCCCCTGGACTTGTCTCCCCTTGTTGGCCTTTCCCTTAGTCATTTCTCCCCCTGTCATTTCCTCTTGGGGGTGGGGAAAAGGTGAGGAAGGAGTGAGGGAAGGGATGGGGAAAGGGATGGGGGAAGGGATGGGGGAATAGGGTGGGGGAAGGAGTGGAGGAATACAGTGGTTGAAGGGAGCGGGGAAGGGGTGAAGAAAGGGGTGGGGAAAGGGGTAGGGGAAGAGGGTGGGGGGAGGAATGGGGGAAGAGGGTGAATGAAGGGGGTGGGGAAGGGGTGGGGGAAGGGATGAGTGAAGGGGGCGGGGAAGGGGTGGGGGAAGGAGTGAGTGAAGGGAGTGGGGAAGGAGTGAGGGAAGGGAGAGTGAGGAGTGGAAGGAGTGGGGGAAGGAGTGAGTGAAGGAGTGGGGAAGGGTGAGGTGAAGGATGAGTGAAGGGAGTGAGTGAAGGAGTGAGTGAAGGAGTGAGTGAAGGAGTGAGGTGAAGGAGTGGGGGAAGGAGTGAGTGAAGGGAGTGAAGGAGTGAAGTGAAGTGAGTGAAGGAGTGAGTGAAGGAGTGAGTGAAGGGAGTGGGAAGGAGTGAGTGATGGAGTGTGTGAAGGAGTGTGTGAAGGAGTGAGTGAAGGAGTGAATGAAGGAGTGAGTGAAGGGGTGAGTGGAAGGATGAGTGAAGGAGTGAGTGAAGGGAGTGAAGGAGTGAGTGAAGGGGTGAGTGAAGGAGTGGGAAGGAGTGAGTGAAGGGAGTGGGGAAGGGGTGGGGGAAGGGATGAGTGAAGGTAGTGGGGAAGGGGTGGGTGAAGGGATGAGTGAAGGGAGTGGGGAAGGGGTGGGGGACGGAGTGAGTGAAGGGGGGGAGTGAAGGAGTGGGGAAGGGGTGAGTGAAGGGAGTGGGGAAGGGTGGGGGAAGGAGTGAGTGAAGGAGTGGAAGGGGTGGGTGAAGGAGTGAGTGAAGGGAGTGGGGAAGGGTGGGGAAGGAGTGAGTGAAGGGAGTGGGGAAGGGGTGGGGGAAGGAGTGAGTGAAGGGAGTGGGGAAGGGGTGGGGGAAGGAGTGAGTGAAGGGAGTGGGGAAGGGGTGGGGGAAGGGATGAGTGAAGGGAGCGGGGAAGGGGTGGCGGAAGGGATGAGTGAAGGGAGCGGGGAAGGGGTGGCGGAAGGGGATGGGGAAGAGGTGAGGGAAGAGGGCGGGGGTTGGGAAGGCTGAACTGTCCAGAGAGGAAATGTCAGGGGCCAAAGTGAAATCGGGGAAGACATTGCAAAGGGGGGAGAAATGCCCGGGGAAGAGGAGATGGAGGATGAAGTTTCCGAGAATCCAGAATATTCCGCTCTCTCTATCCAGTCACAGGTTGCCCCCAACTTGCATCGAATTGTTTTGCCACCTTTAGTCCCCTTCCTCTCTACCTCTACCTCTGCACCACCCACCCTCCCCCCACCTCCACCCCCCAGACTTCTCTTTGCAAGTGCATCATTTACCTCCACTTCATTGAAAGAGTTTGAGAATGCATTGATCGCGATACACATGACTAGGTTTGCTTTCTAAGTGTTACCAAAATATTCAGCGGTAAAGTTAAAGGTTTAACACACACAGCCGCAGCCCTGCGTGGGACAGACAGGAAAAAAATGTGGGACCACAGACGGGGACTGAGCCCGCGACCTTTTGGTTAAAGAAATAACAACTATTACATGACTTTGGTTTACGTGTATTTGTGAGTACTTCTGGTATAGGTTTTGCTACATTTTGTTGGATAGTTCGAAGGATGTATAACAAAGACAGGGATGGTTGTCTCGTCCCTGAAATCGAAGAGGTTTATATTCAATCCTAACTGTGACGCCATTTTAAGGTACAATATCCTAATATTAAAAGGAAGTGCATCCTTTCGGTCGAAATGTACGACTTACAGTAGTTGTCATCGCTCATATCAATTACCACATCATTAGACTTTGAGGAGAACTTGCAAGGTTTATCTTGCTAATTAAAAATAATACTCTGCACTTATTTGTATTGCTGTCACATATTTAAGATCGTTACGGTTCCTATGAGGCTGTCCTTGGGAAGAAATGACAGTAAATTTTCGTATGAACGTGCAGAAACTGAGAAGGCAAAGTTACGAAAAAGCGTCAACCAACATGCACGAATGAATAACTTGTGGAGATTAGGAACCATTGTTCCTCTCTTTATACTTTTGCGTTGACAGCCATGAAGTATCTAGTTCTCCATCGCTTATTAGGAGAATGCTATAATTTTGGTATTAACAGCAGAGTCAGTTTTGTGATGTAGTGTAATGTGATATAAAAATATATGTCTCATCAACATGTCACTGATTACTCTTCCAGCGAGACCGAGCTACAATCTATTCCGCTCTTTACGTCCAGTACCTCATCGGTCGAAACCCCTACCCCACTAACCCCTACCCCTATCAGTTCTGCTCTCCAAATACTCGGTCACACCCAATTAGCACAACATCGCAATGGCTTCATAGAGCTGTCGCCAGAAAGGCCATGCAACGTGACCGTGGAATGCTCGGGCCAAGTCCTGCGGAAACGCTGGGCTGACCATCTCGCTGTCAGCCCCAGAGCTGCCCTCTGGTGTTCGCCTCGACCTCACGCCCAGCTATTGATTGCCTGTGGAAAGCCATTACTTCCATCATTTGCCCGACCGTTCCATACGTATCTCTTTTGGCGTTCTGTCTCTCTCCATCAAGATTGGCTTTCCTGTGACTTGAGCCTGTGCGCAGGGCGAGCTATCCCGGTATTTTTTGTGCTTGACCTGCGTCGTCCGACCTGACCTTTGACAGTTTGAGGGCAAGGGGAGAGAGAGAGAGAGAGAAAGAGAGAG
>JAWQFJ010010056.1:22500-24573 GCA_034096865.1 Theodoxus fluviatilis | reverse complement strand
TTCAGAGTCAAGAAGCAGGGTTGCAGAGGTCTATTGGCTGAGAATGTAGTGACTATATGCATTAGATGGAAAAACTTTCAGCGTTGAATAATTAACAAGACTAAAAGTATTGATTTTTTCTCGAGGAAAAATTAGAAACAAACCTGTCTTCTTGTTTAATGCGTGAGCCAATCGAAGTTGTGTCTGATGTTATGTATTTAGGATTAAGATTGAACTATTAATAATAAGTTTTCAGTCGCCTCAGAAAAATTTATTTGATCGAGCTTCGAGAGCAATGTTTTCTTTGCTGAGAACCTGTAGAAAATTGTCTCTCCCAGCTGATATACAGATTGACCTGTTTGATAAGATGATAGCTCCTATTTTGTTGTATGGCTCTGAAGTTTGGGGTTTTAGTTCGTGCGAAATCGCAACTAGATTACAACTTCGCTTTTATAAAACTGTATTCAAGTTGAGAAAATCAACACCCAATGCTATGGTTTTTGGCGAGTTGGGAAAAATACCTTTAGACATTAATGCTAAGCATAGATTATTATGCTATTGGTATAAATTAATAAATCCTGAGAACCGAAATAACTTTTCAAGTATTGCATACTGGTTTTCTTATAAAATGTTTTCATTAGATTTGTTAGATTCTGAATATTTATCTTCCATAAAAACCATTCTGGATAGTCTAGGATTATCAGGATTTTGGACCCTGCAAGGGAACTTACAATTTTCAGCAACTTGGTTTAAAGAAAAGGTCAGAAGGTGCTTGTACGACCAGTACATTCAACAATGGTTTACAGAGATAGATACTAAAGACATGTTTTATAATTATAGGATGTACAAAGATGAATTTGTGTGTGAAGATTATATCAATATTTTGTCATTTAGACAGTGTGTTTCATTTATGAAATTCAGAACCTTGAACAATAGATTGCCAGTGCAAATAAATCGTTATTTAAATGTGCAAAGATCGGAACGCCTTTGTACAAAATGTGCTTCCGGCGACATTGGGGATGAATACCATTATGTGTTTGTTTGTGATTTTTTCAAAGATGAGCGATGTAAATTTTTGTCCAGTTACTTTTGTAGAAGACCAAATAGCTTAAAATTTAATCAACTCTTTGGTAGCAGAAAGAAGAACTTACTGTCAAATCTAGTAGAATTCCTGAATATTATTTGTAAAAAAATTAACTGAATAACTCTAAACCACAATTTCAATGCTTATGTTGCGTGTATTGAGTTGTATTTTTTCCTCCATATACAATTTTTCCTCATTGTACATTTCTTTTTCCGTTTTTCTATTTTTGACTTTTTGTTTCTTCTTTTTTTTCTTCTTTTTTTTCCATTTCTGATTCAATTATGTATGTTATAGTTGGTTTTGTTATTAATATTCTAAATGCCCCCAAGGGTAAAGAATAAATTGTGCCTTGCCTTGACGGGCCTGGCACCCAAACTTGAAAAAAAAAAAAAAACTTGAACTTGTGACTGCCCTCATTGTTCGCCTCTTCTGGCATGCCGTACAGCAGAATGTTGTCGCGGCACTGCGTTGCTCCTGTGTCTCTAATCTGTCATCCAAGTCTTTAACCGCATCCGCCAGTTCACTCTGGTTGTTTTTCAGCTGCTCAATGTCCTTGGTATGAGAGACCATCTTGTTTTTGATTTCAGCTACCTGATTCTCTATATTTGAGACCTTCTCTGTCAGTGCAGCCAAATCATTCCTAATTTTCTGCGACTCGTTAGCAAGGGCAGCCAAAAAACTATTTGTCATTGTCGCACCAAAAGCGTCCAAGTCTTCTTTCTCGACAGGCCCAGGGTTGACCTCCACATCTGATGCCAAAAGAAGCAGCTTTGATCTGTCAAACTCATAAGGTGTAGAGGTGGAGCTTGGTTCTTTTCTGCATACAAATTCGGACGGGTAGAGATAGCCCTCAGACACGACAGTATGGCGGCTTGAAACAAAGCCTCGGTTGAGCATAGCTCCCGCCAAGGTGATGAGGAAAATGGTGAGGAGTAGAGAACAAAGAGTTTTCCAAAACCACACATCAAACTTGCCTTCAGGGTCGTACTCGGATTCGCGGTTGCGGGAGC
>JAWQFJ010010056.1:0-15000 GCA_034096865.1 Theodoxus fluviatilis | reverse complement strand
TTTCTCCAAAGCGAAAGATTCCATTACACTGCGAATGTACAAAAGTTCTGTATACATTATTTTTCTGTTTTATTCTTTTTCATCATGACTCATAGCTTCCAGGGATGAACGAACGCTAATCCACTGCCATATCATTGTCAGGCACCTCTTCCCTATCAACACGAATCAATTTTGCAAACGTAAGGGATGCCAATGATTCGCAGTATAATTACGCCTAAGTCACGCGGAGCAAATAGATGCCGAAGCATTAGGATTTCTGAGTGTTGCATACGAGATCATGCACTATGCTGACATTATTGTGTGCAATACACGACGCAACGAAGCAACAAGGCAGCGAGCAGATCGCGCACTATGCTGACATTATTGTGTGCAATACACGACGCACGAAGCAACAAGGCAGCGAGCAGATCGCGCACTATGCTGACATTATTGTGTGCAATACACGACGCAACGAAGCAACAAGGCAGCGAGCAGATCGGGCACTATGCTGACATTATTGTGTGCAATACACGACGCAACGAAGCAATAAGGCAGCGAGCAGATTGCGCATGCGTCAGAAAAGGCCGATGCCTTGAATAGAAAGCAGTCTATTTGCAGGCGACCAGCAGCAGCGCAGTCGTCAATCAACCAATCAGAAGAGAGCTCCAGGGAGAAACTGCAAGGTTACATGATAGTAGCCATGTCGTATCATGTAGTTCAGTGGACCAACTTGTCACAGAGAAGCTCTTCGAAACAAGAAGCAAGGAATCAGTGTTGCTTAACATAGAAAGTTACTAGAAAATGACGTCGAACGCTTCTCACAGCTTGTTATTCAGTATGTTGTAAGCGCAATACATCTCTTTTGACGTTAGAACTTATCAACAACGATCGTCTTTGAAAACAAACGTTCAACACTAACAATCAACATTAATTACATATTTTCTTTAAAAAGCAAAAACAATCTACTCGTCTACATGCATATGTTCACACGTTTTAGCGTGCAACAAACAAATGCTGGCGCACGCATGATCAGGCACACTTACACTTACACATGTTCGCATGTTTACACGCACAGATGCATACTCATTCAAACACACACGAACGCATTCAACATTCCTGCGTGTACACACGAACATACAATCGAGCGTACGCTGTTGTTGTTGTTGTTGTCAAGTTCATCTTGGACCTATTCCCTGCCCCATATAACTATCATAAGCAGCACCTCGACCCACTACCGCGAAGCCTCGGGGATCAGGGAACTTATCATACACGGGGGACCGCCATCTTCAGACCTTGTAATCCCATTTAGCGCCGTGAGTTTTTCAGTCGTCACCTGCCGCCAGGAGGCACAGCCCTGCAGCCGTGACTGGCAGATTCGATCAGGTAATGGGTGGGTGGGGAGGGGTGGGGGTGGGGGGGTTGGGGGCAAAGGCAGCCTGTCGACGGGGACAGGGAGGAAAAGGCTGCCACGTCAACAGTGCCAATTTGGAACAAGTCCTGGTCAATGGATTCGGGCCATGGCGTGACAAGGACAATAGGGTGTCGTCCCAAATAGTTGACCCAATTCGCTCCAATCAGATTTGAAGTACGGCAAAGTGCTCGCGTAACTCCCCTGTTCTTGACTCTCGGTGTAAAGAGTTGAGAGAGAGAGAGAGAGAGAGAGAGAGAGAGAGAGAAATGTAGAGTAAGAAAGAGAGAGAAAAAGAGAAAGAAAGAGAAAAGAGATAGAAAAGACACAGACAGACAGACAGACAGACAGACAGACAGACAGACAGACAGACAGACAGACAGACAGACAGACAGACAGACAGATTGTGTATGTCTGTGTCTGTGCCCGTGTTCCTGCACGGAGGTGTGTTCGTGTGACTGTGTGTAAGTTATTGTGTTCTCTCTCTCTCTCTCTCTCTCTCTCTCTCTCTCTCTCTCTCTCTCTCTCTCTCTCTCTCTCTCTCTTTCTCGTATGCACGATTTCTCAATAGGAACATGTTTATCATTTTTTCCTTCATGAAACACATCTGCAGCCGCGCGTTGTTTAAGGCGAGCGACCCAGGACGCTCTGACCTACTTCCCATTACCTCAAATGCTTGATGCAGCAGAGCGTGACCTACTTCCCATTACCTCTAATGCTTGATACAGCAGAGCGTGACCTACTTCCCATTACCTCTAATGTTTAATGCAGCAGAGCGCTGCGGGTCGCTTGCCTTACACAACGTCTGGCTGCTTATCGTTTTAGTTCTCCTTCATCGCCATTGTGCCCCTCTGCAGAGATCATCGTGACACGCGACATGTACGAAAAGTTGAACAGACGCCCGGGAGAAGTAGTTTGGTGCAGAACGTGACGTGTTCTGTGATGTGCCGTGGTGGCCATAACTGTCCTTCAGGCCGCGCTTTGTGGGAAAATCTGTGGCATCTATGGCTCCCGCAAGAGTTTGCACGTGCACGAGTTATGTGACAGACAACACATGAAATTACGGTCACAGAAATAAAGGAGACAATTTTGCTCGTCTCATGCACGTCGTCCGAAGTATTTGTGAAGAGCTTTGCTGGAGAGCGCAGCAATCAGAATCGTGTATAATCAAAACGTCTTTCGTTCGTCTTTACATAAACGCCAGCTTGCAATATTTTGTCGTCCTTTCCCCTTTGTTGCCTTGCATCTTCTGCCTTACGTTTCTTCTTCCTCTTCTTCTTCTTCTTCTTCTTCTTCTTCTTCTTCTTCTTCTTCTTCTTCTTCTTCTTCTTCTTCTTCTTCTTCTTCTTCTTCTTCTTCTTCTTCTTCTTCTTCTTCTCCTCCTCCTCCTCCTCCTCCTCCTCCTCCTCCTCCTCCTCCTCCTCC
Source organism: Theodoxus fluviatilis (assembly GCA_034096865.1). Classification (NCBI taxonomy): domain Eukaryota; kingdom Metazoa; phylum Mollusca; class Gastropoda; order Cycloneritida; family Neritidae; genus Theodoxus; species Theodoxus fluviatilis. The sequence goes on along the minus strand of JAWQFJ010010056.1, from coordinate 12,188 downwards.
TCCTCCTCCTCCTCCTCCTCCTCCTCCTCCTCCCCCTCCCCCTCCTCCTCCTCCTCCTCCTCCTCCTCCTCCTCCTCCTACTACTACTACTACTACTACTACTACTACTACTACTACTACTACTACTACCACTACTACCCCTGATCATTGCTCCTGCTCCATCTCAATCTCCTCTGCGCCCTCCTCAGAGTTTATCCTCTTTCTGACGTCCGCTATGACTTATTGCCACATCAACGTACTTGGCCAGACAAACACTTGACTCCTCAAGTCTCCCCTGCTGACACACCCGCACTTATCTGGCAAAGCAGCGGGCTGCAGCCGTGTCAGAACGGCATCTCGTTCTACTCCATCACAGACTGGTCAGCTCGGCTCGCTCAGCAGTCTGCCAGCTTCCAAGGAGTCTAGCGCAGTTCCACTTGACCTCGGCTCCTAGAGATGCCATAGGGGATGGGAGAACATAGGAGTCTTACCTCTACCCCATGTTCACCCCTCCTCCCCTCCCCCTCCCATCGTCTCAACCCTCACCTCATCCCCTCGCGCCACCTTCCCAAGTTTACTTCCTCACAGTTCATTCCTACTGTGTTTAATATTGATTTTTCTACGCAACTATGGTAAATACCTCCTCAAACTTTCATTCCCCCCGACACCACACCCCCCTCCCCCTCCCCCCCTTCATCCCAGGACGGTTTCGCTGAGGCGTTCCTATTGCATCATACGCAATCGTTTCGCGACAGTAGAGGCGCGTTTTGGTTCGAAAGATGTTTTTAAAAAATGTTTTGAGATGAGCGCTCACGTTGAGCGCTCGTGAGGCCCAAAACTGTTCTCCTGCCTGAACCTGTCCACGCAGGCGCTCTGCCGTGAGCGCTCGTCTCTGTACTGAAACCTCCCACAACTGTTGATACGAAACGTGCCTCTGATCGCTGGAGATGATTTAGATTGATGCGTTATGAATGTTTTTGTAAAACGCGCCTCTCATTTAGTCGCGTCACTTCTTGGCTGTAGCAGAGGGATCCGAGGTGCCTATATCGTTGATGCCTACCGAGCCACCCGGGTGAACATTTGCCGTCAGTGGATGTTTCATATTTTGCGAGATAGATGGGTAAAATGTTGTGCAGGCAAAAATCAGGAAGTGTCTTGCTTCTCGTGTATCGGTATGACTGAAGGTTCGCCATTACCTCGCACACACTGCGTCGCTGGGATTTGGTGGACACTGTGTTCTAATCTTTCTGCGGACTCACACAGTCGTTCAACCGTTCACTCGTACTTTTACTCTGTGCTTTTTTCCGTGTGCTCCTAAAGACTTGTAAGTAAACTATTTGCAAGTTATCCTGCTCGATAATCAAAGCGATAGTATGTTGCCAGTTCTGTGTGTTTTGTCTGCGAATATATGTGTGACCGTACGTGAGAAAAAAGGCTAAAGTCGGCAAAACAGTTTTCGAACAAATTCGAAGAAAAACTTCACACTTTTTGAACAAATTCGAAGAAATATCATCGGCGCATTAAGCCACGGATGTGTTTTTCTGAGCTGTACATTGCTGTTTAAAAAGAATTTCCTCTACAAACATGTTTTTTTCTTGAATAAGCATGAATACGTAAATAATATTGTGGCTGAAACATTTTTATTTGTCATTTTTTTAATTTAACTTGGTTTCTAATACACAGTCACATATGTATAAATTTTTCAGTTGTTAACCAGTGCTGCATGGCAAATGTTTGGACAGAATTTAAATTTGTACTTGCCCGTGTAGCGGTAACTAGCTTCATGGCAACGGATTCGCTTGTACACCCCTCAGCCTGCAATTTGCCTAGTTCCTTGTTGATTTTTCCTTAAAATGGTTGTCCTGATGAAGTTACTGTTTGACGCTAATGTATCGACGACAACGACGATGATAACAACAACTGCAGCAGCAACAACAACCACAGCAGCTGCAGCAGTGCCAGCAACAACAACCACAGCAGCTGCAGCAGTGCCAGCTACAACAACCACAGCAGCTGCAGCAGTGCCAGCTACAACAACCACAGCAGCTGCAGCAGTGCCAGCTACAACAACCACAGCATCTGCAGCAGTGCCAGCTACAACAAACAGCAGCAGCAATGACGTTTTAAAGAAGCCAAAGAGAGGTCAAAATCTAAGTATAGTTTCGAAACTTTAGCTTTTCTAAGCTATCAAGGCTATGTATGCACTTATGTTCGGTAAATGTTTGTCTCAAACTGATGTCTCCTGCTCTTGATGGCTTTTCCGATAAATTAGATCAATTAAAATTTGTTCATCCGTGTGTGCACGCGTGCCCATGTGTGCGTGAATAATCTTCGAAATGGTTTTTGCCACTAGACCAAATAACCAGTTGATTTCCCTCGGCATGCGCTGGACTTGTACGTGTTGCATCATGGGAGTTGATGTGTGCTTCTTCGTGCGCTTAATTACATACGGAACGCAATGAGACTAATAACTTTTTTTAAATGGGCAAATTGAAAATATTTGAAAATTAAAAACATTCTTTTCTCTCCGTCTTTTTTCCCCTCTCTTTTTTTTGAACGACTGATATCTCCACTTTTTCCCTCTCAGTGCTGGTACGCAGTTATTTGCCTCCATCTCTAACTTGTGGTCGCTAGTCAGCTTGGCATGATGCCCCGGATTCCTGGGCTGGACGCTTCGATTGACATCTCCTTCCTCCATTGCAACCACCACCCCTTCTTTCCTTGTATCCATCCCCTCTCCAACCACCCCCACTCCCCTCCCCACCCCCACCCCATCTCCTTCAATCTTGGCGATTTCTTCCCCCTCTCCTTCGGTGGTGTGGGATATCTGGAACAGGGCAATGCGTGGTTGTAAGATGAAATGACGTCTTTAGTGAAGTTCGTTTTACCCCCTCCTCTCCCCCTCTTCCCCTTCCCATCCCCATTCCCCTTATTCCCATCCGCCACCCTCTGCCTACAGCCCTCAGCCTCATAGATGCAGTCTCGCGCTCCTTGAACGTGTAACGTCGTTGTCATGGAAACAACGGCCGTTGACGTCAGCAGGACGTTTTGCTCTTGGCAGCGGTTGCTGGTTGGAGGAAAAAGCGCACTGGAGAACGCGGGAAGGGGTGTGGGTAGGGAGGGAAAGGGGCGGAGAGTAGGAAGGGAGTAGAGGGAGGGATGGCATATGGTATATGAGTAGTAAATGAACAGGGGTTACACACAGGGAGTGAGGGGAAAAGTGGGAGGTGGCGGAGCAAAGGAGTGATTAAGGCGCACCATTGTGCGTGTACGTATGTGTTCGTCTAAGTTTGTACGTGTAAATGTCTTTGTGATTGCTCGCATGGTGTCACATGTGCATAGTCTTACCTGCGCGTGCTAGCATGTGTGTGCGTGCATTTGCATGTGCATGCGTACGCTCGATTGTATGTTCGTGTGTACACGCAGGAATGTTGAATGCGTTCGTGTGTGTTTGAATGAGTATGCATCTGTGCGTGTAAACATGCGAACATGTGTAAGTGTAAGTGTGCCTGATCATGCGTGCGCCAGCATTTGTTTGTTGCACGCTAAAACGTGTGAACATATGCATGTAGACGAGTAGATTGTTTTTGCTTTTTAAAGAAAATATGTAATTAATGTTGATTGTTAGTGTTGAACGTTTGTTTTCAAAGACGATCGTTGTTGATAAGTTCTAACGTCAAAAGAGATGTATTGCGCTTACAACATACTGAATAACAAGCTGTGAGAAGCGTTCGACGTCATTTTCTAGTAACTTTCTATGTTAAGCAACACTGATTCCTTGCTTCTTGTTTCGAAGAGCTTCTCTGTGACAAGTTGGTCCACTGAGCTACATGATACGACATGGCTACTATCATGTAACCTTGCAGTTTCTCCCTGGAGCTCTCTTCTGATTGGTTGATTGACGACTGCGCTGCTGCTGGTCGCCTGCAAATAGACTGCTTTCTATTCAAGGCATCGGCCTTTTCTGACGCATGCGCAATCTGCTCGCTGCCTTATTGCTTCGTTGCGTCGTGTATTGCACACAATAATGTCAGCATAGTGCCCGATCTGCTCGCTGCCTTGTTGCTTCGTTGCGTCGTGTATTGCACACAATAATGTCAGCATAGTGCGCGATCTGCTCGCTGCCTTGTTGCTTCGTGCGTCGTGTATTGCACACAATAATGTCAGCATAGTGCGCGATCTGCTCGCTGCCTTGTTGCTTCGTTGCGTCGTGTATTGCACACAATAATGTCAGCATAGTGCATGATCTCGTATGCAACACTCAGAAATCCTAATGCTTCGGCATCTATTTGCTCCGCGTGACTTAGGCGTAATTATACTGCGAATCATTGGCATCCCTTACGTTTGCAAAATTGATTCGTGTTGATAGGGAAGAGGTGCCTGACAATGATATGGCAGTGGATTAGCGTTCGTTCATCCCTGGAAGCTATGAGTCATGATGAAAAAGAATAAAACAGAAAAATAATGTATACAGAACTTTTGTACATTCGCAGTGTAATGGAATCTTTCGCTTTGGAGAAAGCTAAATTTTGCGCATTCAGCACGCAGTCGCTTTTTAGGTCTCAGTTGGGTTTTTTCTTGGTCAAAGCATAAGAGAATCGCTTCCATCAAACGCAAAACGTCAGTCCGTGCGCAAGAGCCCATCCACACACGAAAGATACAGATCGACTTCTCGTTGGTGTTGGCTTTTCTGCGACAACTGGAGACGTTAAGGCAAATTACTTTAAAAGTTAAATTTTTCAGCAGAACAGAAAGTTGCGAAAAATCTCGCGTGAGATTTTGTACAATGAGCAGTGTGCATTTCAGACTAATTTGAAGGCTTTGGTCACGTGCTCACGAGACAAGTAACTTTATCTTATTCTGTGTGTTTGAAAACACAATTCTACCTTTTTTTATCGAATCCTTTAAAACTTAGTTACCATGTGATGTTAGCCGAATTATAGGAGGTTTGTGGTCGCCAACGGTTGTGCGAAAGAGGAGAGCTTCATTTATTTTTGGGAGACTATTATACCACAGTCAGTCCACCATTTTCCCAATGAGTTTTAATGGAAAAACTCGCTCTGTGATTGCGATGGCATTAAATTCCGCAAATACTACTGTTACATACACAGGCTCAGCGCTTCCTAAAAAGACTGTCTTGCCAGAGAAAATGATCAGTGAGTGATAGGATTTGATTTTTTCATGTTTAATGGTAATACGTGTAGTGATTATCCGTGTGGCGGAAAGGCGTGCAGCAGCCAGGTTGCAGTTGCACATGGGTTGGGCTCGATCTTGCATGCTGCTTTGAACTTTGAACTTTGGATCTGATTGATCTGAACCTGTCCCGAGGCCCCCTGGTGGTCTGTTTGGCTGCTTGGGGCCTTCCCAGGCGGAGCTACCGGAGCAGGCCCCGAAAGCCCAGAAGCCAGGGGCTCCAGATGATATGGGGGGCAACGAGCGACTCCAGTCATTTGTTAGTCTCTCTTCTTAAGTGACCAACCCCCCTAAAACTTCCAAACCCCCAATTCTCCAGCTCATTCTGCAAATCTTATTACGACCCTGACACCCATTTAGAGAGTGCACAGGAGGAGTTCTTCCTACAGAGTAGCTGCAGGAAAACAGCCGGCAATAACAGCATATTGCGTGTGAAGACTGCATCGATCCCGGGGGAACGGTCCGCAATATTATATCTCTGTTGTTCATGTCTTTGTTTATCTGTTTGTTTGTTTTTCGCTTCATTACTTGTACGTCTTATTTTGAGTTGAACTCAGCCGTACTTCTCCATTCTTGCATGATACTAAACATGACGCAAGCATGTTAAGAATAAAATAAACCTTCCGTTAGGTCGAGGAGAGTACATCATCCCTCGGAGGAGCACGCTAACAATACATCAACCTCTCCACTCATAAGGCAAACATCACAGTATTCTTCCTAACAGTCGAAGTAAAGTACATTTTTCATGTTAGAGTAACAGACGGCTGACGGCGCTCGATGCCCCCCTCATCAGCTGGAACCCTTGGCTGCTGAGCTTTCGGGGTTTTCTCCAGTAGCTCAGCCAGGGGCGGCCCCAGGCATCCAAAGGCTCTACCATGGGAAAATCAGGACAGAGCCAGATTATTCATATCCAGACGTGTACGGATAGATTAAAGTGCATTATTTCTTTACAATATCTAGTATTACAAAGCTCGGGTTTGGGACGATCGACGGATGAATCTCACGTCCATGGTAGCTTGAAAGATGTTGGGCAGCATCCGAAATAACAAACGTATAAGATGCCAAAGACCCGGGGCTGGCAATGGCCTACTTCAACACAGCCTCTGGAAAGACCCACAGAACGGCACACTCGAGGTGTGGACTCTCGGCGCGATGGACCCAGTGGCTCCGCACAGATTGGCAGCAGTAGTGATGTGCGCAAAGACAGAGCGGACAAGATAGATGCGGAGATTGTACGGGCTGGGATTAATTTCACACGTCTAGACGGGCGATTTCTGTGGCAATTGTGGCTCCGCCGGGGCGCCCAAGCCAGCCAGTGTTGGTTCTCCGTTCAGCCGCCATGTTTGCCGTGTAAACAGTGCGGGCTTACCACGCCGTTATTTGATTTCATTATTTACATAATGTATGGCAGTACTGCTTGCTCCATCGACCGTGCTATGCACTGGTTAGTTTGTGAAGGTTTCCACTTGTACCGGATATTTGCGTGCCCGCTTGTCAGTCGCTACAATGAACGAGATCTATTACCACCGCGCAAGTGTGATTAAGTGATTCCTGTGATTTATTTAATGGTACGTGTGTGTGTGTGTGTGCATGTGTGTCTGTGTGTGTATGTGTGTGTGTGTGTGTGTGTTTGTGTGTGTGTGTGTGTGTGTGTATGTGTGTGTGTCTGTGCGCGAGAGATGTGTGTTTGTGTGCGTTTGTGTGTGCGAGAGAGAGAGAGAGAGAGAGAGAGAGAGAGAGAGAGAGAGAGAGAGAGAGAGAGAGAGAGAGAGAGAGAGAGAGAGAGAGAGAAGAGAGAGAGAGAGAGAGAGAGAGAGAGAGAGAGAGAGAGAGAGAGAGAGAGAGAGAGAGGCAGGCAGGCAGGCAGACAGGCAGGCACAATAACAGTGACTCTGTACTAGAATATGAAGCTTCAATAATTACACAAGAAAATACACAAATTGTAAAGTGGCAACAGTAATTCCTTTGATATAACCAACATGAGTGCTATGTCGAAGATTACAATGACGGGACAGTGACAATCACGATGAAGATTACGACGATGTGGACGACGACGATGACGATGTTTACTTACTTTTATATAGTAAGTTTTATGCTGCCTATTCAGCTTGGTATATCTGCTGAGGGTTTCGATGCCAGAACATCCATAAATATTCATACCACAAAAAGTACACCTCAACCCGACTACGCTCACATAAAAAGTTGACATTGCTTTCGTTGAGTAGAAGTGTTTAGAAAGAAGTGAAATGATTATAAGGAAAAAGTTTAAGTGCACAAACAAAAAAAGACTTCTTTTTTTAACTTAATTTTCAAGAAGAGAGAGAGAGAGAGAGAGAAAGAGAGAGAGAGAGAGAGAGAGAGAGAGAGAGAGAGAGAGAGAGAGAGAGACAGAGAGAGAGAGAGAGAGACAGAGACACAGAGAGAGACAAAGAGAGAGAAAGACAAAGAGACAGAGAGACAAAGAGACTGAGAGACTGATAAATGATAGCTGACCACCTTGGAGGAGTTGCAGGTGGCGAAAATGATATATGGCTTTGAGACTCAGTAGATAACATCTTTCCTGGGGTTGGGTCTCACGGTGCCTGGAGGAATGTGGTTGACAGCCGGGTCTGGGACACTTCTACACTCTGCGGGAACTATAGTAAGTCGGTGCCAATCCCTGGTGGGAATCAGACATGCTCGACTCCCATCCTTGCCTGGAAGGCTGGCGGTGTTTCCCTGAAGGCGGTGGAGGGAGAGAAAACCTCCTTGCCAGAAGAATGATGACACCGTTTTCCCACCCTCCTGGGCCCCAAGATCTCCGGACCAAGTCTACATACGTCACAGTGATGAGTAGACCATGAAACCTGTCTCCCTCTGTCCCCATATGTTTTCTAATCGTCTGATGAACTTTGACAAGAACCGAACTCTCTCTGATGCTGAGAACTGATGAACTTCTACAAAAACTGGACTCTCTTGACACTGAGAACTCCGTGTATAGTGGACACTCTCTCCTTTTCATCATGAATGAAGATGAACAATTATCGTGATCTTATTAAGAATTGATACTGGCTGGTCATTTTAAATATTGCTGATCAATGAAGAAGTAATTTAGCATTTGATTTTGCATGTTTGCATGAAGATTCTTTTCATCCGAATTAAATAGAAATTTGACATTCTATCCCACTCCGTGTCTTCGTTGAGAAAGCAAGGCATGTGAATGAATGAGAAAGAGAGTTAGTCTATCTCCAAAATAGACAACAATGTTGCAACCCTTTTGGGCTGTAACAAGACAACGAGAGAGAGAGAGAGAGAGAGAGAGAGAGAGAGAGAGAGAGAGACAAAGACAAAGAGAGAGAGAGAGATAGAGAGAGATAGAGAGAGAGAGAGAGAGAGAGAGAGAGAGAGAGAGAGAGAGAACGAACGAAAGAACGAACGAACTTTAGTTTACAAGGGTAGTGAATTAGACAGTAGCGCCTTTCTTACATTCAGCCCTTGAGGCAAAATATTCAAATGTGGTAAGAGAGAGAGAGAGAGAGAGAGAGAGAGAGGAGAGAGAGAGAGAGAGAGAGAGAGAGAGAGAGAGAGAGAGAGAGAGGGGGGACTGGGGAAAGGGAAGGAAGGGAAGAGAGAATGAGAGTAAGAGGGTGGGTGGGTGAGAGAGAGGGTGGGGGAGAGGGAGGGAGGGAGGGAGGAGAGAGAGAGAGAGAGAGAGAGAGAGAGAGAGAGAGAGAGAGAGAGAGAGGGAGGGAGGGAGGGAGGGAGGGAGGGAGGGAGGGAGAGGAGAGAGGAGAGAGAGAGAGAGAGAGAGAGAGAGAGAGAGAGAGAGAGAGAGAGAGAGAGAGAGAGAGAGAGTGAGTGAGTGAGTCAGTATACTTATCGCAAGAATTGTACATGTACAATTTCTTAAACATACTAAAATGGATAGATAGTGTACCAGAGAAGCAAAATTAAATATTTAACTTGAAGTAACTATAATGACATATACCCCCAAAAATTATTTTCCAAACATCGAAATGTTAAAAACAAATAACATACATGTAGGCCAAAGCCTCTTGGTGTACACTCCCTCCCCTACTCCCTCACCCCCAATCAGCCGGAACCCCTCCAATAGTTCAGCCAGGGGTGGCCTGAAGTAAGCATATGTGAAGAATGGACAGTGTAGGATACACACATAGCCGTTCCACTGTCTAGACGTCAGACGAAAGCGTGGAAAACTATGTCATAGGATGATGCATGAGAATAGTGCGAATTTTGTCTTTGAACAGAGCGAGAGAGAGAGAGAGAGAGAGAGAGAGAGAGAGAGAGAGAGAGAGAGAGAGAGAGAGAGAGAGAGAGAGAGAAGCATACCTTGAAATCGCACAGTCACAATTATGAGACATAAAACCCAGTTTTAAAATATAAAAATGCACACACAAAATGTGATGCTAAAAACTCCTTTTGGAGTCAGAGCATGTAGAAAATCGATAGAATTCAAATATTACTTAGAAGGTGACAGGATTCCCTGACACACATAGACTTCTCCCTCGTTTTTGTCGTTTTGAAAGAGAGCAGGACAATCAGAGGGCATCTGTTTGATCTGTCACCGCACGAGTGGATGGAAATCTTCCAGTCTCAGCTGCGACCCAACACCGCCTCCTAATAAGGCAAGGACAGGCCAGGTCCTGAGCTAGTCCAAGGGGAGGGCAGTCTTCGTATCCATCCAATCGTCCGGTAGATGGCGTGACTGATAGCCTGGTCCCCATCGTTTAGGTAGGGCTTCCGCTTGGGACAGAGCCATCTCTCGGGGTAAGCCAGACGAATGTAGGGTGATTTGGGACATAGCGTCTTCCCTCCCCTCCATTCTAATGTCAGAGGTCAGAACTGATTCAGAAAGAACCGGAAGGATTGAGAGGTGAATCGTATTCCTTTTTTTTGATGGGTGGAGGGGAGTAGAGGTGGAGGGGGGATTTGGGGAGAAGAGGGAGGGAAGTGAGAAAAGGGGCCATTTGGTGATTGTGTTTTTTAAAATAATAATAGTGACTAAAGGACGGTTCGAATCCGGGAGCATTTGCACTTCGAGATCTTCCCGACACCTCAAACATGTTGTTCCAATTGACATTTATTCCAGTGGCAATTTGCGCCGCTTCCTTTCCGAAAGGGAGAACTCCTAGAGTTTCCCAGTGTTGCTTCCTGGTCGAGGACGAGGGTGGAAGGAGTAAACATACTTGCCAAATACATCATAATGAAACGCCGACGCGCACTGTAGAATTCAGTTTCTCAGACGACCTGAAGAGAGCGAGTGAAGTTAAGCCTTCCATGTGCCGTTAAGAAAAACGAAGAACTCCGCTCTTGCTCCGGCAAAACAGCGCGAACGACGCCACACAACCCAAGACGTCTCAGAAAAAGAAACAAAGACTGCCAGAAAGAAAACTCTTCAGCACCAGGGCATCAATGGCCCGCTCTCTTGCTGTAAACCAGAATGGTGTTTGCCAACAAGGAAGGCAGTCTTCAGTTCCAGCATAGGCCACAGGACCGCATCGGCAGAGCCACATTAGGCAAGAAACCCCAACAGCTGTTTCTTCTGCAGCTTCATGATGATCATGATGATGATGATGATGATGATGATGATGATGATGATGATGATGGTTGTTGTTGTTGTTGCTGTTGTTGGTGGTGGTGATGATGGTTGTGGTGGTGGTGGTGGTGGTGGTGGTGGTGGTGGTGGTGGTGGTGGTGGTGGTGGTGGTGGTGGTGATGTGGTGGTGGTGGTGGTATTATTATCAGTCAAATTTGCGTATTTTGTATTAATTCCATCCTACTCTTCGCGCTTTGATCTCAACGTTACATCACATACATGTGAATATGGAGAAAACTTTCATCAACCTGTATGTAACGATCATTACTATAATCCGTTTCAGTATATGCACTTTACCCACAGATAGAGAGAGAGAGAGAGAGAGAGAGAGAGAGAGAGAGAGAGAGACGCTTGTGTGCAGTGTGATCATTTCAAAGGACCATAGCAATGACGTTTTGTAATTGCACGTAAATGAGATTTATTTCCCTTGATTTTCGAATGATCGAAATGCGAGGGATAGAGTGGAATTAACACAATATGCGCAGACTTTGCGGCTTGTTAGCGGATGCAAAGCAAGAAAACTTTGAACCTAATGCCCTTGGGGCAAGGAAGGTAGTGGGATAGAAGGAAAGCAAGGTGAGATTTCCTTAAACACACTCACACACACGCGCGCGCACACACACACACACACGCACACACACACACACACACACACACACACACACACACACACACACACACACACACACACACAACTAAGTCTTGGCACGATGAAGTTCCAGAGTGCCCCAAAGCCCAGCAGGCAGGGTTTCCACTGAGGAAGAGGTACCAAGGTGCGTCGATTGAAAGTTTGCTCAGTCCAGAGAAAACTAAACGTTCACTTGACATCCTGCTGGACACCTGGCCTCCGACTGACGTGTCGGAATGGAACTTTGTAGACGTGCTCTGAGGACGGTGCAGACACATGCACTCATTAGGAATTGTCAGAAGTAATAATCGCACCATGACTTCATAATTATCTTAACATCTGTTCAGCTGACGGGATTCCTATAGGCATTTGATACGTTAGAAGTCATCATTAGTCATTGCCAATAAAGGGTGTCCTTCTACTGAAGCTCCTACTTTTTTTTGTCCTGCATGAACCAAGTTATCATTGTTTACGTTGCCGTTTTGGAACAACATTAATAAGACTCCAGCTTTGGTAGAAGCGGGCACTTCTCAGCGATTGAACCCTAACAGACTTCTACGGTATATTTTCCTCCAAGTTTTCCTCAATCAACTTTTAACGCTGCGCACTGACACTGTTCATTCCGGCAAATAGGCAAGCAAGCAAAGAAACAAGCAAGCAACCAGGCGAGCACACCAACCCACCACAGTGTAAATGGGGCAACTGTAATACAAAGCTTCCTAAAAGTGGATTGATCCCAGGTGTTCGCTGTATCAGCACAGAGCTCAATGGCTGGGGAAGAGTTCACCAGGG
>JAWQFJ010010054.1:35000-43861 GCA_034096865.1 Theodoxus fluviatilis | reverse complement strand
AGAACAGGAAGACAGCCGTCTTAAAGTCCAGTGACCTCGGCACGCCGAGTCACGACAACCGCCGCCTCTCCAGGCGCGCTCCGGAGAGAGAGAACGGTAGACAGGCGTCACTATGCTGCGACCCCAGCAAGCTGGGTCACAACACCCGCAGGCTCCCCAGACAACACAAGGATCCAGCTCACTCTTTGCACATGCGCTCACACACGCTAGGAACTAGGGACACTTTCACACTCCCGGGAAGAAGAAAGGCCTCAGCAAGCCAGGGACTGCCCCATGCAGTCTCCCGGAAAGATAGCAAAGCACCCATCGTCTCCTTGCGTTATCACACATGCAAGTTCCACACAACTGGCATGCTCAAATGCAATCTCATCACCAGTTGCACAGTCAGACTAACAGTCTTTCTCGCTGCATCTCTCACAGCAATCGGAACAAGCATTTGCACGCGGGTTCACACACCACGCTGCAATTACAAACGCATCTGTCAACAACTCATCTATGCCAATCACAGACTGCCAAGCAATCGGACAGCTAATCTATCCACTCACGGACACTCACACATGCCCAGTGCTCACATAGCACTTTACTTGACCAGCCTTTCAGCCACAGACAGTCATCTCATGACAGATACTCACTGAAACAGAACGCTACCCACAGTCGCGCTCTAAATAAGATAGCCCATTCCTCTGACTACCCTATAATAATGTTCCCCAATTACAGCTAGAGAGTTAAACAGTGAACTTCACTAACACGAGACAACTCAAGCAGGCCACGCTCTTGTCTCGCATATCGCTGCTATCGCAGACACACCTCTCAAGTTCACACACAGTCATGCCAGGAAGATAAGCAGGTCACTCACCGCCCCTCTGGAGGAGAGAGAGCGCGATGAAGCCTCTCACTCTTCCCCGACACACTACAACACACTCTCTACTTAAGGGCGAACTTCCCCTTTTGGTGGTGGCAACCACCACACAACACAGCCTCCCTACAGGAGGACAACCGCACACTGCGGTAACAAACTAGCATCACAAAGCCCCTCTGCAAGAGGACAAAAAGCTAGCACAAGACAGCCTCTCTACCAGAGGACAAACGTGACGTCACAGCCACGCACAAATCTCTCACGAGATACACGCACTCGCACCAAGGAGTGCTGGCCCCCTCACACGCTTCCCCAGAGAGTCATCAGGTGAGTCTCAGTCAGACCATGTAGGCACCCTTTGACGTCTCTGGAGAACGGCAAGGCGCCTGTCAATCCCCTCTAACACACAACGAATAACGCAGTCATCCAGTCAGGCAAACACGCTCTCACGCGCGGGTACGCCGAGCTACCCCAGAGCCCCTCCAGTGACCGTTAGGCGGGTTCCAACGAGCCATGAGTACACCTGTTGATCCCCTGGAGGACACGAGGCACTCAGCTACCTCCTGACTCACGACATATACCAGTCCCTTGCATTCCTTTCACTAGGACACATGCTAGCAGACGGCATTTACTCAGTACACCTACATGTACTCGGCACTCTCAGCTCGGTCACACCGACTTTCACAGAGCGCACACAATAACAGCTGGGCATACAACCCACTAGCGCACACGACGGTGCATTGACCACACGGGTCTGCAGAGTGCACTCAACGGTGCTGTGACCCCAGGTCACAGAGAACACACGACTGTGCTGTAACCCCAGGCTACAGAGAACACAGGACGGTGCTGGCCCCAGGCCTCAGAGCGCACATAACAGTGCTGGCAATACATGCCACAGGGTCTCACCCGGACTCCGCCTCTAACTCTGCGTTGGACTAGTCTACGACATCCGCCCTCTAGGCTCTGTCCTTGACATACGTCCCAAACTGTCTATGACATCCGTCACTTGACTCTGCCTTCGACATCCGCCCTCTAGGCTCTGTCCTTGACATCCATCATTGACTCTGTCACACCTCCAGACAAACTGTCCTAACACACGGAAGTGGACAACACAGGCATTACATCATACTGGGAAGGTGCGCAGGGTAACCTCATCCCCTCAGGAGCAAAGAGAGCGGGTCCCAGACGGACCATGCCTACACCCTCAGTCTCACTGAGTGTGAGGCACCCCCTCCACGCAGCCGACCACTAACTGACTCAAAACTCCAGTCAACACGCCACACACACACGCTGGCGTTCGACAATAGCATCAGCTGCCTATACACTCCAACAGAACTAGCGCAACCTCTAGTTGGCTATTCATACACACAACCGTCCCACACGGAAAAACGTTGGAAGTAAACAGACGGCACACTGACCTAACTCAACAACATCCGGTCCATCAACACACATGTCCTAGACATTGCTACACCGGACAAAGTCTATAAAACTGGAAAGAGTCAAACACAGCCGCTCAGGCTTTCAACTGTTGCTAAGGAAATGCTAATCACTATACCAAGTGAACTAATCTCTGTACACAACACAGAGCAGCTACACACACGTCCTGTGCTGCAGCAGCATCCTAGCAACTTCACACATCATATGTGAACTCATAATAACAATCTTCCCTACAGGAAGAGAAAAGCTGCCCTAAGCAGTTTATTCTAGGATTTCTATGACTAACTTCCCTTCCCACTAAGGAATAGTCAATCTAAACAATAAGACATTGGCTCTATCAACCAAAACATGTCTCTACTCAATGATCCTAGAAATAGCTCAAATAGCACTTAACTCAATGAGTCTATCAGGATTGCCCAGCCGGGCGAAATCCGCTACACTCAGCCACAGGTGAGTCCACTATGGCTCTCACTTAGCCCAATAGAAAAGACCTTCACCTTTTGATCAGCACGATCACACACAGTGGCACACTCCCTTACCTCACGTCTTCCACACAGACTAGATACTTGCTCACTCATGCAGTCACGCCTGAGCACGCATGACCACACTCTCGAACTATGTCTCACACCCGACATCCTGTGGGTAACAATAAGCACATAGCATAAAACAGGACTACATCCTATAGCAAGTCTACAACGAGAACTAATCTGACAACAGGGAAAACATTCACCAAGCTAACCATACTTGGCAAAAGGTAAACAGGGAATAACAGCAACAATGCAGATCCTATAGCCCAAGAAATGCACTTGTCACAAAAACAAGACCTGAGTTTCTCTAACTGCTCCAACTGAGCTTCTAACTCTCTTCTACTTTCCTTCTCAAGTCTCTTTAGCAAAGCGTTAGACACACATGGCGGCACCCTCCATGGTAGCACGCCCTAACGACTTCCATAAGGGAAAACCAAGAATACAAATCTTTGCTCTCTATCTACCAAGATGAGACGCTCCTGGAAACTTAGTCTAAATTACTAACAGGCTGTCGGTACAGTATCGGGAAACACTCTAGCAGCCCAGCCGGTACTGCCTTCCTTGATGATCTGACACTCGACCCCTGCCAGGAATGGTGTTTTCCCCCCAAAGCTACTCAGGACTATTAGAAAGACTAATCAATACCATAGCACGCCCCGCTGCTAGGCAATAACAGAAGAGGTCACAACAAAGAGAAAAGGTCAAGTCAAACATGAAATGCACTACAGCAAATCAAAGCAACTGAGCATTGCAACAGCAGGCAATCTCAAAACAATGCAAGTCAAGTCATCACATGAAATGCATCATCAAACACTAACCCCTCAGTGTCTATGTTGCAGGAAGGTGGCAGCCCGACAAAAATGACTGTTAATTCTCAAATTAATTAGGAATACATCCCGGACGAGCCCCCACTTGTCGCATGATGGGGTGGGTGAGGGGTTATTAAAATAAAATAAAATAAATAAACAAAGACTGGACCCTGATGATATAAACACCACACCCCGGGATTTTCAGCAAAACCCAAACTGCCACTTTCCTTGCAACTATAAAGTGAATAAACATGGAAAACAACAAATTAAATAAGACACTGAGGGAAGGAGGTAAATTTCAAAATAATACTTTAATCAAAGAATAGTAAACATCAAAATAAATCCCAAACCCTGACTTGGCCAAGTCCCCAAACAAAACAATAACAATAACAATGACACACCCCCATGGCTTCACAGAGCCATCCAACGCACAGGCGCATAAAGGTCAGGGGTCAGCCTCAGCAGGTTGACATGACTATAGCCAATGATAAAATTCCTACGCACAAGCTCATAGGGTCAGAGGTCAGCCTCAAGCAGCGCTAGACTTGACCGTAGCCAAATGATAATAACGTGGTTCACCCGAGGCGACACACCCCCTGGGGGTGTGGCCTCAACCATTGAGAAAGACCGACCCAGGCCTGGCCAATCGCAGCAGCCGCTGGACGAGACAGGAACTGGGCAGGGCATTTACAAACAGCAACGCACGCACCGGCGTTCTTACAAAGCTTGCTCTAACAGCAACTGAAAGAAGGCTTCCTCTACTGTCACGGCAGTAGCAGGAAGATACACTTAAGCAACCAAATAGACTGAACTCAATCTTCCTCAAGAGGATTAGTTTAAACATTCAGAACAAGTCCACACAGTCTCTTCCTACCACAGAAGATGGGATGGCGCCCGGCGCCCTTCTGTATAGGTTTAACGGCAGCGTCCTTGACCTACCAACTGTGGGATTCTGATCTCCACTTATGCTATTGGTGCTTTTCGACACTAGGGTCAGTCTCATGAGTCCAAACATTTCCCATCAGGATTAAATATAAAAAGGCAATCTTACCAACGTCGTCTCTTCCTGTCACAGGAAAGAACACACATATAATCCGGGATAGACCACTCCTGAACCCTCAGAGTCGGGAAGTACGCGAGGCCTCGACCTCCGTCTCCCCCGGTCGTAGCAGCGCTCGATGGTAGATCTCGACGAGAGCTGTCCTCTCGTCCCCCTCTTGTGGCACCCAGTCCACCAGGCATCCGTGCAGCGACGACATCCTGTGAGTCGGGTCGCTCCGGCGACCCGAGAGATCTCCCCAGTCGAAGCGTCAGGTACAGCGGTAGGCGGCAGTAGACTGGATATGGCGCCAGCTCTCCCTACCCCTACCCTGCTACAAGACTACGCTCTAGACCTGTGACTGCTCTGATAGCGAGTCACACTATTGCACTACACGGTGCAAAACAAGAGAAAGCGAGGCAATGTACTACAGGCAGAGCATCTATCAACTAACCTTGACCTCTCCTGACATTCCTGACCTCTCGACTTGCAGGACAACAGCCCGAAGCTTACTGCAAGATACACGCCCAGCGTGTCTACGTGTCAGAACAACACGTGTGGACGGGGACTAGTTCTATTCACACAATAGAAAGAACAATGATCGCTTAACGCTTAGCATCATAATAATATTCATGGTTCTATGGCAGTACAGCCCCTGCCTATACGACACCATAATATATTAAGTCCCCCCGCCCCATATGCCATGACGACATATACATGAATGGCTACATACTCTACCTCGCTTGCTCCCTCAGACAGGAGTAATATAGGTACTGTTGCTTCACACAACACTAACAGCCAAACATACAAAAGGTCCTAACTGACCTACTACACGCAGTAGTCTAGCAGTCTACACTGCATGAACCTCACAGTTCATAAGTCATTAGCCTAACGCCACATGAACGTTAGCTAATTCTAGGTAGCTAACCTAGTACGTTGACTAACATGCTGAGACCCCAAGCCCCAAACACGTTAAAGAAAAGAGAAGCCTGCAATGAAACAAGAACGCTTGTCACTACCATGACAAGACTCACGCTTCTCTCAGAATCACTCAAGCCACATTCTATATGCATTTCAACTATAGAGAAAACCGATACCCACCCATGGCGTTATCAGCCCGAGAATCCAAAGGCGACTCACAGATAAGTATAGTTACTTCCCCCTCTTATATTTCCCTCCCCAGGAATCTGAGCGGAGATTACTTACTCTGTTACACTCTCTGTTTCAAGCAGTTAACCCAAATGGCATTCTCCCTCTGTCAGTTACAATATGCGTTTAGCTCAAGTTACAACGAACTTAATTACAACAAGCTTAATTACTACAAGCTTACCCCACACCCGGGCTATGACCAGTCAGGCGGTTGTACCCTCGGGAGAGGCCAGAGCCCTCCCTCAAACGGTATGAGCTCCCCCCAGCGAGGCGCCATGCCTCCTGGGGGCCCATGGCGCGACAAGCACCACAACCCACCCTGCTCACTCGAGCTGCGAGCATGGACTGACGCTCAAGGCGCCAAAAACGCAACGGTCATCTGCCCCCGATCTCATTAGCCAATGAAATCACTCGATGCCTCCTATAACGAGGTCATCACTCGCGTGGACTACACGTGCGAGGGCAAAGTCCACGGAATTTTCCATCATACCCCCCAAATATTCGAAAGAACCTCCACCCCCCAACTGACGGCGGGGTTGGCAACGGGCCTCACCTCTTGACCCTTGTAACTAAATATATCAGCGCAGAGCGCTGACTCTGCAGATTTCGAATGGGGCGATGCGGCTAAACTCTCACACCAACCATCACTCTCAATTAAATTCTTAATTCATGTCGTAATTCCGCGACACACACATTCTCAAGTCTGTGACTCCTTGAGCTCATTCACCACTCTGCATCTACAATCAAGCTGCTACGCACATCTCAAAGCGTGGCTCCTACCGACTGTGTGTCTCGGGCAGGGGTGCACTTCGTCTTGACCTGGCAGCTCGTGTATGCATGCATCCATCCACTGTGTCAAACCGTCTTCCCGAATCTGAGTGGTGACGGTCAAAAGTTCAACCGCTGATGCCTCATCTGTGTCTCTCTATGTAGCGCCCAAGCAGTTGTCAAAGAAACCAACAGGAAATTGTGCGACGGCCTGACAAACGTCTATGACAAAATTTCTGCCTTAAACAGTCTAAGGAATTCCCATTTTTACCTCTGTTCCCTTTTTGGGTTATTTTCATTGCATAAACGGAATCAGGTTGTCAACAGTTCTGCCCGTAGTCATCGAAGTGCTTGCGATTTCAGGTCGCGATGGCAAAGTCCTTTCTCTGCTGCAGAAAGGAACAACAAAGCACATCGACGTCACATGTAGACCGCTTGAAAAGTCCCGTCACAGACTTCTTCGTGTGGAAGTAGCCACCAAACGCATATCCGTCAACTGAAATGCGTAGTTCTAGAGCTTTCGGGGCCTACTCCTGTGCTGGCGGCCCCTGATGGCACCCGGTGCCACCATTACACGTTTGAACGCATTCTGCAAGCATGGAGATGATGATAAGTTTTCCTTGTAGGAAGGAGATGGGAGGAGAAGTAGCATTGGGATACTGAAATATTCGTCAAAGGTGTCCACAGTTGTTCTTTTAGCTAAAGTGATGACCAGATTATTTTTGAAGGGCACGCACAGAAATTCCCCGTGACAATTTGACATGATACAATGATATATGCAATTTTACGTTAAAAGAATGTCATTCAGGATATGATTTGCAAATCACTGAGAAACAGAGCAACACTATTTCAGGGTCCAGTTTACTGTTTGGTGAAGTGTTAGTTTGTGGCCACCACCCGCACTCAGTAGATTTCTCCAGCAAGGACGCCAAGACCGAAACAAATGGCGAACAATCTGCAGCAGCCAGCCTGGCACCCCGACGGTCGTTCCGACCGGGGGTTGAGTGAGTGAGGGAGCGAGCGAGTGGAGTGAGTGAAGTGAGTGAGAGGAGTGAGTGGAGTGAGTGGAGTGAGTGGAGTGAGATATTGGAGTGAGTGAGTGAATAAGTGAGTAAGTGTAGTGAGTGAAGTGAATGGTGTAAATGAGTGATTGAGTGAGTGGAGTGAGTGAGGGATTGAGTAAGCGAGCGAGCGAGCAAGCGAGTGAGTGAGTGAGCGGAGTGAGTTGGTGAATTGGGGTGGGGACTGATTTGTCCTTATTTTTGTAAACGTCTATCGGTCTCATGTTGTGAATTTTTGCCCCTCCCCCCCCCCCCCCCAACCCACTCCCCCATCCTCTAGGAGACCATAAGAAAATATTTTGACTATTTATTTGTGACCGTACGTTGTCTTGTCTACATTCGTTATCTACAACTCCCATCCTTTGGTTTCCTTTTCGCGAGCGTCTCGTTCTTGAAATTCTGGTCTTCTGTCTCCCCTGTCTCTCCTTGAAAAAAGTCATCGCGGTCAGAATACAGACTCCTGGTGGAGAATGAGGAGTGAAGCAGGGGGACGATGAAGAGCTACGAATACGTCTCATTGGACTTAGAGGCAAAGGAAGACGGAAGGTGTTGGGGGAAGGGAAAAAATTGATAGTAAAAAAGGGGAGCGGGGTAAGGACGTTGGGAGTTAGGAGAGGAGAGGGACATAGACAGACACCAAAGGCTTGTTCAGGAGTACTCAGCGCTGCATGAACGCTTCATGTTGGCAATTGAGCGCTCTTTGCCACTCCTGAACGCCTAAGATGTAGTGCAGCGCTTCACTTGTTAAAGGGGAGGTAAATCTTCTGCGCCCCATGTTGTGTTGATAGACGCGAAGAAAGTGTTTTCTTTGCCACAGACATCGTTTATGCACGTTTACATGTATTCTGCATGAATAAAGTCCACTACTGTGTCATCCTTACTTGCCATTACTTGCACATACAGAGCGCTTGGGGCAAATAAAGCCCGTTCCAGTCCCAAAATGATGTTTCTGAGGGTTATTTTACGCGTCGACGGCCAGTGCGGGATCGAAGACGCCATTTTGAATCTGCTGTAAAATCATTCTGCATCATCTCGGATCGGTGATGCAGAGCGCTGCTCAGCGCTGAGTGAAGCACGCCCCAAATTGGCCCTTCAGGAGTGAATCACATGCAGCGCTGAGCAGCACTCTGAATCGCTGCGCCTCCTGAACAAGGCTCAACAAGACAGTCATTTGCTGTCAGAGTGACGGATGGCGTCGTTACCAGGAGGTTAACC
>JAWQFJ010010054.1:0-25000 GCA_034096865.1 Theodoxus fluviatilis | reverse complement strand
CCTTTGATTTTGGTGTTTGTCGTGTTTTTTTCTCTTATTTATAGCAAATATGGATTTTTGAAATACAACCAAGGGAAATATTGCTACGCAAACAAAAGAAAGCAAGAATGAGTGCTATTCACGAGGAAAAGGATGTTAGGATGATGCACTGTCGCAATTATGAAGCTCTGAAACAACAATCAACTTAAAGTATCTGAAGTGCCCGTTCTTAATAAGAAAAAAGCGGAAAGCGGCTTAAGGTACATATATATGCTTGCATTGGGTTGAGAAAACGATAATGGGGACAGTAGAAAGCGGCGGGAGAAGGGGGAGGGGTAGGAGGGTGAACATGACGCTGGAAGGACGGCTATGCAAGAGGGGAGGAGGTGGTGACGGTTGTCCCTCTGTTCAAGGATGACGGGGAATCCGTGCTTGTCCCCTATGAACTCGTATGTGGCTCTGCAGGCTCCGTTTGGAGTCTGGACACTGGATCTCCCTTGATGTCACAGGTACCGTCACGGCTCTGTGGCGACAGAATGTCTGCCTCTAGTAAGTGTACGCCGTACGGGAGACAGCTCGCCAACAGACACGATCCAACGCTAGTTCATGCAACTCAGCTGGTGTAATGCCACACTATTTCAGGTTTCCTTCAGGTTGTCCTTATCGAGCTTTCGTGCACGACCTGTGTTCCGCCTTCCGTGTCCCAGTTCTTAAAAAAACAACCCAGCAGTTTGGGGATGCGTTCGTTGCCCATTGCGAGGACATGGCCCGTCCATCGAACCTGGGACCACAGCAGCATCGCCTCGTTAGAGGTTGACCTCTCTTGGTCCCAGACTTCGAGGTTTGTGACTGTCCTGCTACCACATTCCCTGGATAAAGCGGAGGTGGCTCAAATGGAGCCGTCTGATGCGGCGCCGGTACAGTTCAGGTCTCGCACCCGCAATGGAGGGAAATGAGGACAACAGCTCTGTTCACTAGGAAGAGGGGAGTAGGGGAGCGATAAAAAAAGAAAATAGCATTAGAGATGCTGATGACATCACAGCGTCTTGTCGCTTCCAGTTTTCGCCATCAGCCGTGTTTCCTTTGGCTCTGTGCTGTTTATGTAACCAAGTTCCAGAGCATCCGTCGCAGAAGCAAAATGCGTATCTCTTTTCTGCTTTAATTTTGTTTTTCTCGCGTCACCGGTAAAACTCATCTGAGACGCAAAATGATGCATTTGACATAGATTTGCATGAAAACCAATATCTCGACTCAACTGGCTGCAGAAGAACGATAGTAGCAGTGTGGATGAAGATGGAAAGTTCTTCTATCATGTGTCCATAGATTCAACAACATGGGCTGTGATGGAAGTGATGGTGGTGCCAGTGGTGGTGATGGTGGTTGTGGTTGTTGTGGTGCTGATAGATGGTCGCGGTGGTTGTGGTTGTGGTAGTGGTGCTGGTTGATTGTGTTGGTAGCATTGATGTTGGTCGTTGTTGTGGTGGTGGTTGGTGGTTGTGGTGGCGGTGATTGTGGTCATAGTTGTGGTGGTGGTGGTGATGGTGGCGGTGGTGGTAGCAGTTGGTGGTGGTAGTGGTTGGTGGTGGTAGTGGTGCTTGCTGGCGGTGGCGGTGGATGTGGAGGTGCTTATGGTGATGATATGTGTGTGCTGTTGTGTTATTGCTGCTTCGGTTCCTGTTGTACTCGTTGCTGCCGTTGATACACTCTCTGCTATTTCTGTTGCTGCTACTGCTGTTGCTACTGCTCCTATTGCTATTGCTGTTGCTGTTGCTGCCGCTCTAATTGATGCTATTGATGCGGTTGGTGTTGTTGTTAATATTGATGTTTTTATTCAGGACAAAACATTTCAACTAATGTTCGTACGCAGCGAAAGGAATCAATATCATTTTCTTCTTGTGCCGATTGTACTCATGCACAAAAAAGCTTATGTTTAGCGAGCAGGCCATACGATGTCCATCTGATGTCCACAACAGTGCCGCTGTCTGATAGAAAAATATCGGTGGCCTTTTTCACGGTTGCTGTCTTCCATTCTGGCGGTGCGATGCATAGGGACAACAATGCCTGTGTAGTTGGCAGTTAATCGCGGGCACGGACAACAGCACAATCAGGTAATCACCACGCCAAGACATCGACCTCTCATCAGCCCCTGTCCAGATCAGCGTCAACACCCGCCTCTGTCCAAGTCCCTTCTGCCCTGTCTCTCCCCCTCTCCTCTACCATTGTCCTTTGTTTTGCCCCCCGCCCTTCACCAATAACAACCCCTGCTGAGTCCAAATTTCCGTGCATAATGGGCGCAATTTGGACGGTAGCCAATTCACCTCTCCAACAGCTCTGGACATGTCATCCGGTCACATCTGTAGTGGACCGGAACTTCCGGTCAGGGAGCGGAAATGAAAATCCCCAGGGAGTCGGTGCCGCCCGCCCAGAGGTCCCATCCCAGCATGCAACAGTGGGGAAGTGTCATGGCTTCTGATTGAGTCGTGGGTCGCGCATATCCGCGTTCTTTTGTTGAGACTGTCATAGGCAGGTAGAGAATAGAACTGCGCTCGGAGATCAGCTCGGACGAAACGCTTGTTTAGCTTAATTAGCCACGGGCAAGTAATTAAAGGGGGTTACACTTCCATCAACGCGCCGCCTCTCTCAGAACAATGCATCTTGCTTCGTTGGTTTTGACTAGTCGCTCTCAGTTTCATCAAGGTGCAACAAGCGCTGGCTTTATGAAAAGCTCTGTATTATTTCGTTTCAATTGACCTTTAATCTTGTTTGCTATGAATGAAAATAACAATTTGAACGAGATGGGGTGGGTGAGAATGAATGAATGAATGAATGAATGAATGAATGAATGAATGAATGAATGAATGAATGAATGAATGAACGAACGAACGAATGGGGTATTACGGCCTATCAACTTTTACATATTTTTAACACAGTCTAAGGTCAAACACCACAAACTGATTTGATCTAGTTTGGGTAAGAGCAAGTTAAATCTCAAATTGCCCAGTTAATCGTATCGTGTATTGTTACCCCAATCCACTGGGGAGGGTGGGATAAGGGTTGTACAGAGTGGTATCATTTCAGAAATGTGCATTGCACTCATATTCTCTTCAGATTCATTCATTTATACCACCGATCAAATTTTAAAAGGGTAGTTTAGAAATCAGGCAAGCCATCGGGCCCCATCAAGAACTACTGACCACTGTGAAAAGTCGCAAACTAAAGTGGTATGGGCACGTCTCACGATCGTCAGGGCTTGCCAATACATTGTTACAAGGCACAATAAAAGGAGGGAGGAGGAGAGGCAGACAAAGGAAAAGATGAGAGGACAACGTCTCAGAGTGGACAGAGATGAGGCTCAGCGAAGCCTTGAGACAGTCCGGGAGGCGAGAGGAATGGAGAGAACTGGCTGCCAGATCATCTGTGGTGCTCCAACGGTCTTCCAGACTACGGGACAAGTGAAAGTGAAAGTGAAAGTTTAGAAATGGAATGCAAATACAAGCCAACTGGCGCCATCCCCTCTCTCTGCAATTTCGAAATAGTGCCAATAACACCAAGTCTGAGTCGTTAATGAAGGTGTTCGTGTGCTTGTGAGCGAGTACCTGCCTGCCTGCCCCCCTGCGCGCGCGTGTGTGTGTGCGTGTGCGGGTGTGCATGTGCGAGTACTTGTGTGTGTGTGTGTGCATGTGTAAGTATGTGTGTGTGTGTGCGCGCGTGCGCGCGTGACTGTGTGTGTGTGTGTGTATGTGTGTGCGAGTGTACTTGTGCGTGTACGAGTGTGTATGTGCAAGTACGAGTATGTGTGTGTGTCTGCGCGCGCGCATGTGTGTGTGCGTTTGTGTGTGTGTGTGTGTGTGCGTGCGAGTACGTGTTTGTGTGTGTGAGTGTGTGTGTGTGTGTGTGTGTGTGTGTGTGTGTGTGTGTGTGTGTGTGCGCTCGCATGTGTGTGTGCGAGTGTGCGAGTGTGTGTGTGTGTGTGTGTGTGTGTGTGTGTATGTGTGTGTCTGCGAATATGTGTGCGCATGTGTGTGTTTGTGTGTGTGCATGTGTTTGTGCATGCGCGCGCGTGTGTATTCGTACGCGCGCGCGTATGTGTTTCTTCCGTTCTTTTTTCACCGTCCGTCCGTTGATCTATTTGTTCGTCTGCACACCGTTTTTTGCCAGCATGTATGCATGTATATCCTTACTTGCCTGCCTGTCTAGGTCTCTCTCTCTCTCTCTCTCTCTCTCTCTCTCTCTCTGTCTCTCTCTCTCTCTCTCTGTCTGTCTGTCTGTCTCTCTCTGTCTGTCTGTCTCTCTCTCTCTGTCTCTCTCTCTCTGTGTCTCTCTGTGTCTCTCTGTGTCTCTGTCTCTGTCTGTCTGTCTGTCTGCCTGCCTGTCTGTCTGTCTGGTTGTCTGTCTGTCTGTCTGTCTGTCTGTCTGTCTGTCTGTCTGTCTGTCTCTGTCTCTCTCTCTCTCTCTCTCTCTCTCTCTCTCTCTCTCTCTCTCTCTCGGTCTGTCTCCGTCTCTGGCCAACCAAGCGGGAAGAGCAACACATTTCTAATCTACGCGTGGTGGGGAAAGGCCATTTCTGCATGCATGGGTGACTGCTAGTTCAACACGCCAGGGAGTTCCCTCTTCGCACACGCTGCGCTGAAGACCACGACATGGGCACGATATGAAGAGCTAACACAGTTACGTCTGTTTTGAGGGAGGAAATAGGGCATGACAGACTTTCCATCTGGTGTGGAGTGGCTATCCACTTCCTTCCTCTCTACAGCCTCTGCTACTCCATTCACCTTTCTCTCACGCGACCTCATCCGCCAGCCACCAGCCCCCACCCACACCCCACACCCCCATCCTTACACCCACCTCTACCCCCCGTCCATCCCATTTCCATATTGCTCTCCCATTTCCATCTTGAACTTCGTCTACTGTCTTACTATTTTGTTACTAGCCCGCACGAAACCAGTTCTAACTCGCCCAAAGTGATTGGACACCACACGCAGAAATGCGAAGTAGGGGTCAGACTGGGTTAGTTGCAAGTTCTTGCACAAATTCACGCCAGTGACACAACTTTTCTGGTTCTAATTATTGTCAAACTTGAAAAATACGTTTACATTTGTGAAAATAAACTTGTCTACTGCCTTACCTCTGATGTGTAGCACTTATGTAGGAAATTTTCACAATGCATTCTCTCACAATTGTCGTAGGCACAACTCTTGTCTTCAAAGGGGCACAGCTTGTACAATTCTGATAAGCACCAAAGTAACCTAAAAATACTGCAGATGTTCAAACTATTTACATATCCAAACATGAAAAGGTCAAATTAAGATTGGTTTTGTTGTGAGCGGCCACATTTTAGACACCCGCCACCACCATCATCCAGCACACCTTCACTTCACAAATCACCACGGGGAGCCCTTAGATCGCATAAGCGTTCTTTTACATTCTAAAACAAAATCTATCTACTTCTGCTTTTTTGATCCTACGGTGTACTTAAGTTATATCCAATTAACCAGAAAAGACTGCAGATTTGAAAAAGTTTGGAGTGGTTTTGTGATGGCTGTTCGTAAATGTGCTCTCACCACCACTTGGTCAACTTTGTTTGGTTGAGTGGAGAATATGAAGAACAAAAATGCATCAGGTCTATAGAGACTTGAATCTCGTCCTGCACTTTCTAGAATCTATTCCAACCCCTTTTCCGTCTACTCCAAACACACCCCCACCTCCCACCCGACCCCCCTACCCCTCCATTGCTCCTGTATCCCCCAAATAACCTCTTCCCTTGTCCTGATTTTCAGCTTCGCTACCTTTCATTGGTAGTTCCGTGTTGCCTGTCTGTCTCAATCGCTTTTTGCTGTCCACAACCACTGCCAGCGTTGGAGCATTGAGAGAATAACGGAGCTAATCCAAGAGATGACATCTTACGTGAATCGTTGTCACGCTCACAAGCGGAGGACTCACAGGTGTCCTGCCGTCCTCATTCAGGTGAACAAAGCAGATGTCAGCGGGAGACAAGAATGAGTGAAGAAGACGACTGCAAGTCACCCGTGCTTTCATTCCCAGACGAGGCTGTGACAAGCAGATTTAAGCTAATCCACAACGTAATGCCTGTAATCCTGTTACATTTTCCGCGTAGCTGCTTGGGCGAACTGGGATTAGAATAAAAATCAATTTAGAAGATTGAGGCTGTCAGGCGTGATTCTTTGGCGGCTATGGAAAAAAAAGGAGATTGATTGCAAATGTGTGAAAACGGCAGATGTTACGTTGTTGTAGATCCTTCGACGAAAACGTTGTAGACAATACTCCTTTTGAATTAATAATGTCAGATTGTTTGTTGATTCAAAGAAAATGCACGCTCTCTGTAAATTGGCTACCGCTGAAGATAGCTCCAAAACTGTCAGCATTCGATAAGGTGTCAATATCTGTCCTAATAGGCTGATGGATCTGTGGGGCCTGACAGCAACTGTTCTATTTATAGTGGTGCTGGGCCAACGGACTGCAAGCAAACTCGCATACATTTTACGCCCCAAAGATGCAACGACCACGTGCTCCTGAACGGCCGATGATGAACATATCAATTTGCACTGATTACAGAATGTAAGTTCCCACTCTTTTAATCAGCGTATAACCTTCTTACAAATGGACTGGAGTCATTGATCGATTGGATTTGACGCTTGGACTACAGTTAAACGCAGTGGCTGATTTCTTGATTTCGTGAGTGTGTCTATGATGACAGCTTACTGAGATCTCACTGAGGGAAAGAGGCCAACCGCTCGACCCCAGCTAAGCTACAGACATTATGCAAGCGCGATGTGAGGGCACTGGAGACTGGCGTGGACACCTGGGAGGCAGCTGCTTGGACAGGGATCCCTCCCAGTTGGAGATGAACCTGATGAAGTGGACGGATGACACGCGCTTCCAGAGAAAAGCCCAGCTTCGGCCTGATAGACCTTCTTGAAGCTTTAGATGCACACGCTTTGGCTTGGACTGCCACTCCCGCATTGAACCACAGAGTCACAGCAGACGCTGTCAGCAGGACACGACTGGCACCCGGCGGCACAAATCCCTGGTCCTTCAGGACTGACTGACGCCTACACGTGGTAGACGAATGCGAGAATGTATATTGGGGCCAGATGCGGAGTTTTGTCGGTCACTTAGTTTTTGCACATAGCGTGCCTTGGGCTCAAGGTCTCTCCTGGAAGTTTAGGTCACAAGAAGCTCTGGAGAGTAAATGAAATCGAGTCTAAATAGCTTGGCGTAGCTCTGTCCCCTCATACCCCCTTCCCCTCCCACTCTGGCTGAGCAGCTGGGATAAGCCCCTTTGACCCAGGGGGCATCGAGCTGTTCTGGAAGTATGGTTTGTCTTAGTTTTTAACACTTCTGTGCTGGTATTTGACAAGTTCCCTTCATTTCATGCTCCTAAACCGTCTGCTTCGCCGCGCAATGTTGGAGAAGTTTGCAAAGCACATAGATTGCAAAGCGTCTCCTACCTGAATAAGAGAAGTCATGGTCCATAATGTGGTCAGGCGCATAAACAGCTGTCAGAGAGAGAGGGACAGGAAGAGCGAAGAGACCGACATCCTTTGGCGTCCTGGCTGCGGCAGCATGAAGGGGGGGGGGGGGGGAGGGGGGGGGGGGGCACCAATACAGACCGAGGAAAACGTCAAAGTTCAGAGGGTGAGGACCCTTCACCTTTCGTAGCTGGTACTCGGGACGATTCAGCATGTAGGAAATCCAGTGTTTAGTCTGCTGAGCGTGACATCGTCGGGATGGAGGTAGAGGTTATTTATTGATGTCCGTCTACCCGCCTCTGTGGTGTGTGTGTGTTAGTGTGTGTGTGTGTGTGTGTGTGTGTGTGTGCGTGCGTGTGTGTGTATGCACGCACACATGCTCACGCGCAGTTCTGTGTGTGTGTGCGTGCGCGCGTGTCTGTGCTCGTGCGTGTGTGTATATGTTACAGGCATTATGTTAAACCAGGCATTAAGTGTAATGACTGAACATTTCAGTCATTAAACAAAATGACTATTTCACTCAGTCATTTCATGAAATGACTAAAATCTCTAGGCATTACACATAATGCCTGACATTTACTGCCAGGCATTTTACATAATGCCTAAATGTTTTTAACATGTTAATGTACTCATCTGTTGTCAATAAAACAGAAATCAAAGAGCATTTCTTCAGTTATTTTATTAAACATTTGATTCTAAACAATTACAGTCATTAAAATACACCTTTACAGCTCAAGTGACAACATTCTTTTTGCAAGGCCGCACATTTTAAATGTTTGTCTCTGTCAATGTCACTGTTCTTCTGTTCGCTGCTATACTTGTTTTTTGTGAAGTCAGTTATTTGTTACAGCATGTGTGGCTGTTATGGCAACAGCTGTTGCACTTCAACTGTGCTTTGAAACATTTACATTTCAAGGTAGAACATTTGTTCTGCAAGGCACCACAATTGCATTTTACGAAACCTTGACCGCCAGATGCTGTACGTTTCAGTGCTTCACGAAGTGAGACATGTTTGTCTCTGTCAATGTCACTGTTTCTTAGTAGCTGTTGAGGACAGAGAGTAAAGTCAGCTCGTGTGTACTTATTAGAAAGGATACCCTGTCTTGTGGCAATGGTGTAGAGGTCATTTTCATTCTTGTCGATGATGACACCTGGGATGTTCCGAGGATCAGCCCTGCCCCTGTCTACCATGGGAATTGGAACAGCCACATTATCTCCAATGTTTCCAGATTGCATCTCTATGCGTGACCGTTTAACCATTCGCTCAGCCTGGTCGGTCAGACACTCTTTTGCCCTCTTCCTTTCAATCATAATCTTGCGTCGCCTAAGTACAAGTGGTGAGAGACTGAGCGGTGATGCCAGATTCTGAAGCTACGCGCCGCCTGTGGCGGTGTGACATCATCTGGGAGCTGGTCGTCTGCCTGGGAACCGCGTGGAAGCTGATCGTATAGCTGTTACTGGGAACCGCTTGGGAGATGATCATCTGGCTGTAGCTGGGAATCGCTTGGGAGATGATCGTCTGTTCACAGAACAAAAGTTAATATGTTCATTTTATCATGGGAGAAAATGAGAAATAACTAAAACAATTGCAAGCAAAAATAGGAGAGAATAGAACTAAAGTGAGACACACAAGGAGACATGTTGCTTCCATGACAGGAGAAATGTCAGAGTGTTATTTATGTCTGCTCACCGAGGTTGTCGTGACTAGAGATCCCACAACTGACAGCAGACGACAGACCTCCGGCCATGGAGTCGACTGCTTGATCGTCTGACTGGGAACCGCCTGGGAGCTGATCATGTGGTTGGGGTGCGCTAATAGCTCTGAGCAGGTCCTCCTCAAACTCGAGCCGCTCGATAATTTTTCGTGGTAGGGATGATGAAGTGAGTCCGACCTTGGGTTCTGTGCCAAACATGGCGGTGTATGGGGTACGTGTATTCCCCGCATGATAAGACGCATTTTTCATTTGTTGAATGAACTTGATTCCAACAGTCCAATCTTGGGAGTTGTTGTCGGACATCCAAGATATTAACATGTCTTTAATGTCACAATTTGCTCTCTCCACAAAGCCTTGACTCTGCGGGTGCCTCGGACGCCCGTGCACCATGGCCTGCTCTGGCCACATTACCTTTTACTCTTTGATGACCCCAGCAGTGAACTCCGACTCATTGTCACTTTGCAGTATGGCAGGGGCACCAAAAAGAAGGAAGATGTCCAGAAGCTGAAACGCGAATTCCACAGCTCTTTTAGTAGTGATGGGGCGGTTAACGACGAATTTGGTCGTGGCACTGATAGACCATTATCCATCTGTAGGAACCACAAGCTTTGGACTGCATGACCAAGAGGTCAACCTGACCTCGAGTTAAAGTCACTGCTGGGAATGGGTTGAACGACGACTCCTTTGGCAACTGGGCGCTTGGTTTTTTCCTGGCATATTGCACAGAAAGACTTGAACAGGATAATGGCATCCCTGGTGATGTTTGCGTATTTTTCAGCAAGATGTTTTGTCATTCTGTCGCGTCCAACATGGCCAGTGGCAATGTGGGCTCTCTTGATGGCGTCATATGTGTCCTCGATAGAGACGTAGTACAATGGCCGCTCATCAGGGGTTTTGCGTCTTTTGATTAGCCTCTCTATGTCACCACACTGCAGGATTTCGTACCTGCAATAACAAACATGATTGGTGATTGCTAATTGTTCAGTAGCTGTCAAAATTTGTTTATAAATAGCGGCTGGAGCAACTTCGCATTTCCCTGTGATTGGCAATAAAGATGTTATATTTACTTTTTTACGGGGGTAACAAATCCTGCCAACCAGTATAAAATCACTTACTTGTTCAGAAGATAATAGTATCCCTTGTGAGACTTGGAACCTGTCTTCAGATCCTGTATTGTTTGAATGTACGCATCCTTTGTTATGAAGAGTCTGTTGTTCTTCTCAAATAAATTGTTTATTTCTCTTTTGAACAAACATTCATTGTCAGTGGGCTGCTGCTCTGTTTGCTCCATTCTGATCTGACTGACCTGAATGTGAATATGATCTGACACACCAAGCATTCACAACAGAGAATGTGATTAATATGAACTCGCTCATTGATTGAAACAGGAACATTTTAATGTGATTAATCAATCACTCATTGGCTGAAATATGGATTGTGATTAATCACTCACTCACTCATCAGAGAATGTAACCGGTATTGGTAGAAAACAAGTCTAAACTCTCACTCAGGTCATTTTGTTTGTTGCCTAAAAAGCAATCCAGGCAACAAGTGTAATATGAACCTCAAAATGTCAGGCATTATGTGTAATGCCTAGAGATTTTAGTCATTTCATGAAATGACTGAGTGAAATAGTCATTTCGTTTAATGACTGAAATGTTCAGTCATTACACTAAATACCTGGTTTAACATGATGCCTGTAACATATATATCTCTTTGCCTGCATGCATGCGTACCTACCTGCCTGTCTGCCCATATGTATGTGTGTGTATGTGTGTGTGTGTGTGCGTGCGCGCATGCGCGCGCACGTGTGTCCATCCCTCTGCCTGTCTACCTGTCTGTCTGCCTGCCTGCTGTTTTTGCCTGCCTGTCTTTTCGTGCGTTCTTTCATCTGGTACACAACTCAAGGCTGAATACTGATCTATTCTGGATGAGGCATTTATGTGCATGTTTTTCCCGGTGGACAAGCGAGAGTCGGGCCTAACATTGCCATTTGCCTTGGGCAAAGGCTGTTGTTATTTGTTGACTCCAGCCAAAAACCAAGGCTACAGCAAAAAGTTGTTATGTTGTACTGTTATGTGGGGATTATCTTCTGCCGTGGTAAGCTCCTAACATAACAACTAGCATTCTCTGGAGACAGAGATCAAATCCCCTGAAGACGGATTGTGGCTGCCTATATGGCGGGGTGTTCAAAAACAGTCACACACGCAATCATCTCACCCACTTGGGTGATCCTGGGAGTGTTTAGCCCAGGTACGCAACAACAACAACAACATTGCCCTGAGGCTTCAACTTCTCCATCTTGTCATGCTGCCTTGTCATAGATGACCGTATTAACGTCCAAGTTGGTGAATACGTAAAACTGCGCTGAGGAAACTACAAGCATACGTATTGCTGTGTATTTCTGTGTAATGAATGCGATGAGGGGTGATGTTAGGGTCAGGGTACTGAGGGGAGATGGGCACTTTGCTGTTGAATAGAGCTGGGACTTTGCCTTGAGCTTTGACTGCATGCTTCCCATCTTTCAGTCTTTGTGCCTGTTCCTTGTTGTCATATGCCTGGGAAAAATAGATCAAGGGGCGCAATCATGAGTGAGTAAAATGTCAAGCGGTTCAAGCACCCACACGTGGGTAAGACTTGCTAAAAAAAACACCACTATCTTCAACCTGTACCGTTTAGAGCTGACGCTGGTGCAGGCAGCAGCAGGGTGGCACCATGGTCAAGGTATTACTGAGACATCTTGGGGCCAAGCTTGCATCAGCTACGGCAAAGAAAGGCTCGATACCACTGCATGTTTGTACGTGTCTCCCATGACAGAGAAGAATAGATCATCCACGCGGCCCTACAAGTGTTAAGGTTCTCCAATCGTTGGTTACCGGTAGGCTGATTCAATGGAGTGCAACTCATTTTCGGTGTTTTGCGTCAATTTGTCCCGTCGCTCATGTACAGAGAAAGGTAACGGAGAAGAGAAACAATTTATTTGTTGTTGCTTCGGACGGTATACTGAGATCATTGTTGTTGGTGTTGTTGTTGTTGTTTGTTTGTTTTTGCATTCTTTCTCTTTTTTCCCCCACATTATTTTTCAGCAATCATGAATGAAAGGGCTGTAAGCGTCTTGAAAATGAAATCAAACATACTTCCTGAACTTTTCACACACGGCACCCGGTGACACATCGTGCAAAACAGGGATCCTCTAACGATGTCTGTCTTGGGCTGTCTGTCCTACATGCTTCCGTGTCAGAGTTCAGTCTGTTCAGCTTTGATTTCATTGTTGTCCTGTTTGTGGTCTCAGGTCTTTCGTACATATTTGTCCTTCTAGTGCCCCATTGAAGAAGATCTCAT
This sequence comes from Theodoxus fluviatilis, assembly GCA_034096865.1. Taxonomy (NCBI): domain Eukaryota; kingdom Metazoa; phylum Mollusca; class Gastropoda; order Cycloneritida; family Neritidae; genus Theodoxus; species Theodoxus fluviatilis. The sequence continues at coordinate 12,474 of JAWQFJ010010054.1, read as the reverse complement.
GTTTCAGTTGTCCTTTCCATCTTTGTGCCTTTCATTCTGCCCAGCTATCACGAATGCTCTTTTATTGGAAATACTTTGGGAACAGCAAATATTCCATAACCCTCAGTAGATAGTTGATATACTAGTTCAATAGTAATTGAGAGCGATTTCATTGTTTGTATAAGGATGAATACGAGAGTGGCAGTGTTTTGTACACTGCAATTGCAGCGTCCCAATGAAGGTGTGATGAACGGTAGAATGTGCCGATGTTGCACAAAATAGCTACTCCAAATGGGTCAGCAGAACAATTCTCAAGAATTGCAGTGTCCGTCCAGATGAAGTAGAGGCATGCCTCGCAGATAATTTTGCCTGACATGCAGATACTGCAAGGGCACACTGCAGTTTTGAGGATGTCTGAAGAGAGGGGGTTACTAGCATTGGAATCATGTAGTAGTTCGAAAGACGCAGGCTTCAAGTGGCGCTGCAGATGAAACCACAACTGAAGTTCAGCACAGAGCTTGTGGCAATGTAGGTGGAATAAGGCTGTGTTCAGGTCAACGGGGGCTCCACTTTCGCCTGCAAAAAAGAGCAGAAAACCCAGTTGATCACAGTCTGCATATCCAAATGACCTTGCCCTTATTGCACTGGTGTTTTTGCTGACGAAATTTATGTCTGAAGTCTCAAACAATCATATCTGACGAAGCTGAAGCTACGGCAGTTAGTTAAGCGTGTACATGTATATGTTTGTGATTCAAAATACATCATCTTAATCTGCCTGTAAAAGTATGTGGGTAATGAAATACGGCAAGGTATGAGTTGGGAAGGAATTTCAGTTTAGTTCAGTTCAGTCTCTTAACCCTGAGATGGGTTGTTGAGGCACCACTGATGACTTTCGGACAATCTTCCTCCATCGATCTCTATCCTCTGTGGCTCGCTGTGAGTCAGCAAAGGTCCAACCTGTCCACTCTTTGATGTTGTCTTCCCACCTCTTTCTCTGCCTGCCTCTCCTTCTCCCACCTGGTACGGTCCCTTGCAGGATGGTCTTGGCCAGCCCACTGCCTCTTGACACGTGATCATACCACTTCAGCTTTCTGCTTTTCACGATTGAGAGCATGTCTTCGAACTGTCCAAATGCTCTCCTGATCCTGTTGCTGACTTCCTCATTCGTGACATGGTCTTTATATGAAATGTTCAGAATCTTGCGGTAGCATCTCTGTACGCTGGCCATCTCCGTATTCTTGTATGCATGCGAGTCCTGGACACTCACATCTGAACTACAGAGACGGATACAAGCCCTGGAAGTGAGCCTGATCTTCGACGCGAGAGTGATATTTCTGTCACGCCATATTGGCTTCAACTTTGCCAACGCTGCTATTCTTTGTGCTATCCTGGACAGTATCATGGTTTGGACCCTTCATCAGTCACGATAGATCCCAGGTATTTTAAGTTATTCACAGCTTCCAGTTTTTGGCCCTTCACTTTAATTTCCATGTTGAAGCCCCGAGGGCTAGGGCATCAGTCTTCATCCTTTCGAGGAAGAGGTTGAAGAGTGTGGGGAAGAGTAGACAGCCCTGTCTGACTCCGACCGTTGTCCTGAACCATTTGCCTGTGGTACCATTGAACAGGACTGCGCTGGTCGCTCTGTCATAGAGATGTTCGACGACTTTGATGATCTTGGAGCTGATGTTGTAGCTTCTCATTGTGGCCCACAGCGCAGCATGCCAGACTCTGTCAAATGCTTTCTTAAAGTTTATAAAGACATGGTATAGATCTTGTTGGTGTTGTAGATGTTTCTCACACAGGACTCTCAGATTGAAGATCTGTTCGGTGGTGCTCCTACCTGGTCTGAAACCTGCCTTCTCTTCAGCAATGATTTTCTCTGCCTGAGGTTTTAATCTGTTCAGCAGTACTTTCAGCATGACCTTGCTGGGATGGCTGATGAGGCTGATTGTGCGGTAGTTTCCTCGCACATTTGCAGGTTTCCTTTCTTGGGAAATGTAATCACTAGGGATTGTGTCCGCGGGGTTGGCCAATCTCCCGTCTGCCAGATCTTATTGCAGATCTTTGTGAGTGCATCGATCATTGCGTCGCCTCCTGCCTGGATGAGTTCCCCTGGAATGTTGTCAACCCCAGCTGACTTCCATTTCTTGATAGACTTAACCGCTGTCTCCACCTCTTCTCGAAGAATTGAGTAGTTGTCCTCCTCGTTAGTCTAAGGAAAGTTCAGTACTTTAGGATCTCCTTTGGTGTCATAGTTGTACAGCTCAGAGCAGTACTCAGTCCAGCGTTTCATGATTTCGCGTTCTTCTGTGAGTCAAATCCCGCTCTTGTCTTGTATGGTGTTGACCCGCCCTTGTTTGGTCGCTGTATGGTCTTTGACTATCTGGTATGCTTTCTTGGTGTTATTCTTCTGGAGGTTCTCCTCAACTGCATCACATTGCTGTTTGATCCACTCCTCCTTGGCACTCTTAATGGCCTTCGTGACCCTGTTGGCCTCTCTGTACTTACTTGCTCCATCTGCTGTAACCTTCTTTTTCTTCAGTTCCCTTCTCTCATCGCATATGTTCAAAATTTCTGCAGTGACCCATGGTTTCTTTGTTGGGGATTTGGAAGGGATTTACTCCCATTTAATATTATTTCTAACATCTCTTTCTCTCTCTCTCTCCTCCCTCCGTCTCTCTCTCTTTCTTTTTCTCTCTCTCTCTCCCTCCGTCTCTCTCTCTCTCTGTCTCTCTCTGTCTCTCTCTCTCTCTGTCTGTCTGTCTGTCTGTCTGTCTGTCTGTCTCTCTCTCTCTCTCTGTCTCTCTCTCTCTCTCTGTGCCAGCGATGAGTAGTGAGTTTTCGTCACTACTTTAAGGGTCTTAATCGTCATCTGTTACGTTTCTCTTGTATATTTATTCATTGATATACTGTTTCAAAGCTTGTAAATAGAGGATACTATTAAATGGGTCGTCGGCCGAATAAAGATAAATTTTTCGTCTCTCTCTCTCTCTCTCTCTCTCTCTCTCTCTCTCTTTCTCTCTCTCTCTCTCTCTTTCTCTCTCTCTCTCTCTCTTTCTCTCTCTCTCTCTCTCTCTCTCTCTCTCTCTCTCTCTCTCTTTCTCTTTCTCTCTCTCTTTCTCTCTCTCTCTCTCTCTCTCTCTCTCTCTCTCTTCTCTCTCTCTCTCTCTCTCTCTCTCTCTCTCTCTCTCTCTCTCTCTCTCTCTTTCTCTATCTCTCTCTCACTCTCTCTCTTTCTCTCTCTCTCTCTCTCTCTCTCTCTCTCTCTCTCTCTCTCTTTCTCTCTCTCTCTCTCTAGCATATCCTATGTAATTTATGAAGTCATTCAGCAGTCAAAGAGATGAGCGTGCATCTCCAGCAGTGGCAGAGCAAGAGGATGACAGGTTTATGAATTCCAAAGGAATGGAACGTAACTTATGGCCTGAGTGGCCTGATGCTAATCTTCAGGGCCAAGGTCCTTGAGTCTTTGGGTTTCATGGCTTGCTATATATGCGCGTGCACTAGTGATTCTAGGCAGTGCCTCGTGTCACCACCATGTTTTTGACATATTTGGGTGAATGACCGAAGGTGTGTTGTAGGAGTGTCTCGTCACATCACTCTGCATTCAGCACGACTGAGTCTACAAGTGTCAGGCTGTATTTGAATCAACTTCACTTGTACAGCCATAAAAAAGAGAGAGTTATAGTGCCCCTAAAACGAAGAATTATGTTCGAAGTAATGTCAGTAACCGTCATGTTTAACTGTTCCTTTGTTGTTCTGAGAGATTTGTTATACAGAGCTTGCTTCTACGTTTGTCTGTCAGTCTGCCTGCCTCGTTCTTCGTCTTTATCTCAGTCCGTCCGTCTGTCAGTCTGTGTGACTGTACGTCTACCAGTCTGTCTGTGTGTCTGTCAGTCTGTCTGTGTGTCTGTGTGCCTGTCTATCTGTCAGTCTGTCTGTGTGTCTGTATGTCTGTCAGTCTGTCTGTGTGTCTGTATGTCTGTCAGTCTGTCTGTGTGTCTGTATGTCTACCAGATTGCCTGTATGTCTGTCAGTCTCTGTGTGTGCATGCGTGTGTGTGTTCTGTCTGTGTGTGTGTGTGTGTGTGTGTGTGTGTGTATGCATGCGTGTGTCTGTGTGTGTGTGTGTGTTCGTGTGTGTGTGTGTGTTTGCTCTCTGTCTATTTCTCTGCCTGCTCTCTATATATTTCTCTACCTGCTCTCTATTTCTCGGCCTGCTCTCTCTCTCTCTCTCTCTCTCTCTCTCTCTCTCTCTCTCTGCTCTTCCAAAGCCTTCAATTCATTCTTGACACTGCAATAGACCGCCGTAGCCATTCCCACCAAGGGAGCTGCAGTGTGAATGAAGGCGGAGGATGCATATTTCTCACCTGAGGAACAGGCAGTGCAAGCCGGTTGTCTTCTTGACTGACGTCACAGCGCACATCCCACAGCAGGAATGGTGAGGCACGCTGGCCTTTGGAGAGCCAGGTCGCTGCTGATTGGTTTAAAGGCCAAAAGACGGGGCGCCCAAAAGGCAGATGACTGTAGTTCAAGTGCGGCACCATTCTAGTCCATTAGGGACTTCGCCTGCCGGCGAGAGAGTCTCTAGCACAGTTCATATCACGTGATGGAACTAATCCGTCCGGAATATGCATGAGGAGGTCACATGAGAGGCTTGTGGGATAGCACTCTGCTCCCTGACATACGCCGTTAAAGTAGTTCTACGACTATTTCGCATAAAACTCATAACTTACGCTTGTTGAGGCAATAAACAAGCGTTTATTCGATAAAATAAAATGTTTGTGTTGAAATAGAAACAAGTTTTGACATCTGAATGATTTCTGTAAAAAGTGGAATAAAATAGCATCCAGAACGAACTGTTTTTGGCGCAATGCTGTAATGCGAAGGGTCAAGTCTATTACGCATTCATTGCGAACTGCGCCAGTCAATACTGACTCGGGTTCACAGAATGGTGCAACATCAAAGTCATGAAGCCGAGGAGGTGATTTGCTCTCTTTGACGTTCGTTTTACCCCTCGCTGTGAATGCAGTTGTAGGTTTTGTATGCAAAGAACTGGTTTTTTGTTCATTTTCGTGACCAGCATGTCAATTTCCTTATAGGATGAAAATGTAGCTTTGTATTTATAGTATCTAATTATTGTATTTATCTATTGTATTGTACAGAGCGCTGGACAGAGAGGCAGGGACATTTTAATGCCCGGAGGCCCCCCAAAAATAAAGGACGGAGGGACGGAAGAAAGATTTACTGCTTTCATACATCACGAGCTATGTATAGGGTCAATGACCTTGAAAATCACCAGAGGTCGTTTGAGTAAGAGCAAGTCAAGCCACGATGTCCTGAGTTATTCGCCCTTTACAAATCGCGTAGGGAGACACCGTGGGTCTATTCTTAGCCCCAATCCAAAGGGGGTGTCCAAAAGGAACGAGAAAACCGTAAACTGACGGAAACTTACCAAATATGTCTCTGACTACTGCAGACGAGCGTGATACTTCCGGATTGGTCTCTCTAAAGGTCGTTCTTAACCGGGCGAACACTCCGATCTCGAACCATGTTTAGAGTGCATGTAATATGCGAACCTTTCCTCTAGCCAGGCGCACAAACCGCCATGTTTTCCTCTGCTCGCATGCAGAGCGCTCATATTGAGGTATGCCAGCCCACATACGAAGATACTGCAACTGAATAACAGTATTATGTTCTCAAAGCAGTACGCAGAATACATGAATATTCATTATTCAAATTGAGATGTGGGTCAAAGTCGAATTCAGTAAAGAGTCGGGCCACAGAGTTACACGATACAACGCGGCTTCTCATGTAACCGTGTGGTTCGGGCAGACAACTCCCGGCATGCAATCATTTCACACTCTCCGGACAAGTTCATGAACGGAGAGTCTGACCAGATAAAAATTGCCTCAAGGCACACATCGAGACAGAAAAGCGCTGCTTCTCCCTTATACAGAACATTCTTCCCCACTGAAAAAGTTTGAACGGTCTTCACAGGGGGTGAAACTTGTCTCTATGAGATAATTCCGTTGACTCCACGCATCACCATTATAGATTCTCGCGTGACTTGGCAATACTCGCAAAATTCTGCATGAGGTGAGTGACGCGCCTCCCCCTCATTTACCAAAAGAAAAGAGGTTTTGTTCTGCCGTTCCCAGATCGGCGATTCCGTCCTGAACTGCTTATATAATTATATTGCTGTCGGAACCTCCGCCAGAGTGCCGTGCCTGCGAATGCAGTCTCGCCACACGGCACATTTTAATAAAGTGTCCCCAACTTGTGCTCATCGGAGGATCATGCGTTTCCTCCAAATCCAATTTTTCTTACTATCAACGCACCACTCTCATTCAAATGCATTAAACATTTTCTGAGTTGCAGATCGACTTAAAACCTTCAGGTACTGTTAAAAATGGCCACAGATCAGTTTTCCATAAATTTCTCAACATTGACAATCGGGCCTCGTACCCACTACAATGAGCTATAGCTCCCTTTCGCTTGAAGCTCAATGCGACTCACATCGTGGTACGGTATCACATTCCCCATACTTGAATTATGGTCTTCTTCAGTTGTGACATCAAACGTAGAGTGCAACATTTTGCCGGAGCCGCTCGATGCCCTCTCTTCAGCTGGAACCTTTGGCTGCTGTGCTTTTGGAGCCTGCGGCAGTAGCTCAGTCACAGGTGTCCTGTAGCAGCCACAGAGTCTACCAGAAGGTAGCGGGACATCCAGCCAATAAGAATCAACTGGTGTTCACACCGCATTTAAGTAACATCCTATATCACCCACTAAGCTTTTAATGAGAACTCAGGCGGGGCATAGAGGTCTGGCGGTGATTCTGCATAGATAGGGTGCGGGCGAGTGATCTAACCAGAAATATCCGAGAGGAGACAGTGACAGAGATAGAGGCAGAACACCTCCTGAAGATGTCATCGATGCACATGCTGGAAGTGGTAGCAGGAGGCGGAGCACGGGTGCACCAGCAGCAGCTGGAGCAGTTGTAGTGAAGGCGCTTGTCGTGGATGAGTCATGACGCGCTTCACTTTGATCATAGTGAGAGAGGGTTGCGCAGATCGTCAGCCTCACTCTCACTTTCCTATCCTATCTACATGCAGTGGCATGATAGCGTGATGACGACCAGAGACAAGGCGGGATGCAGTGAAGGCGTTCTATGTAACTTGTAAGACTGGGCGTTTATTATTGCCTGTTTGTATTTGCCCATTCTGTGAACCCGAGTCAGTATTGACTCTGGCACAGTTCGCAATGAATGCGTAATAGACTTGACCCTTCGCATTACAGCCTTGCGCCAAAAATAGTTCGTTCTGATACTATTTTTTTTCCACTTTTTACAGAAATCATTCAGATGTCAAAACTTGTTTCCATTTCAACGCAAACATTTTATTTTATCGAATAAACGCTTGTTTATTGCGTCAACAGGAGTAAGTTATGAGTTTTATGCGAAATAGTCGTAGAACTACTTTAACGTCGTATGTCAGGGAGCAGAGTGTTATCCCACAAGCCTCTCGTGTGGCCTCCATTTGCATATTTCGGACGAAAACATTCCATCACGTGATGTCAACTGGGTTAGAGACACTTTCGCCGGCATTTGCCTTTTGCCCATTGAACCCTGCAAGGATCTTCCTACGCACAGTCCGACGGTGTGATGAAATTGAGGAAGAGATGCATTACGATCAATGAAAAGTTACGAAAGTCCAACATTTTTACAGTAACACGCAAACGATGACAAAAACATGCTCGCACATAGTATCAGTAACTACAAACACATGTATTCACAAGCACACGCACGCACATTTGCACAGCATACGCACACTCACACACTCGCAACACACAACATTTATATTTTTACACACACACACACACACACACACACATACATACACAAACACTCCCATTCACACATACACACGCACGCACTCTCTCTCTCTCTCTCTCTCTCTCACACACACACACACACACACACACACACACACACACGCACACACACACTCTCTCTCTCTCTCTCTTTCTCTCTCACACACACACACACACTCTCTCTCTCACACACATACACAAACATTCCCATTCACACACACACACACACACACACACACACACACACACACACACACACACACACACACACACACACACACACACACAGACACAAATACACAAACATTCCCATTCACATACTCTCTCTCACACACACACACACACACACACACACACACACACACACACACACACACACACACACACACACACACACACACACACACATTTGCTCCCTTGCACTTCACCAAGGCAACTGGTTAAGACATACAGTAGCGAGCAGGACTGAATCGAGCGTCCATTATGCAGCGACAGGACTGTCACCACTGCAACTAGCGAAGGCAGATGCGATGAGGGCAAGATCAAAGAAGATCGATGAAGAAAGTGAGAGGAGAGCTCGATGCAAATGCAAGGCAAGACAGCTATGGCTTCTCACGTCAGGGCGAAAAGAATATCCTGTCAAGTGTCATTCTGTTAACATCCAGGTGAGTACAACGTATGGCGAATTCCGTGACATGACACAACCCATCCCAAACCTCTCGGACTCCCTTTTTCCCAAAACACATTCCCCATCCCCCACCCCACCCCGGTTCTCTTGACCCCTCCACCCATCCACCTCCTCCTGACTCTACCCTCATCCTCTCTGGTTGGATCTAACCATCCTTTATCCCATTCCGCCTTATCCAGCAGCTTGCCTGCTGTGCTATCACAGCTGATTAGTCGTGCACCTAGGTAAGTACCTATAGGTAAAACTCCAGTGGCGTCCAGCCTCTTTACGGTGTCGTGAGATTCGAGCAGGAGTGATGTGAGGTGGGATGGGGTGGGTTGGAAGGAGTGGGAAAAGTAAGTGAGCAATTAAATAGATTATTCAGGATGTATTATCGTTATATAAACGCGTGTATACTGCTTGAAAGACTGCGTTTGTTGTTTGGTACCTTGCTTCTCTATTGAAGTCTCTGAGGGAGGGGTGTGTATGTTTGTGTTTGTATCTTCCTATGCGATTTGTAAGGCCGTACAACGTCATTCTTTTCTTTCTTCCTTTCTTCCTTCCTTCCTTTCTTCATTCATTCACTCTACTGGAGTGCTCTGGTCATTATTCACTACCTGCTTCAGCAGCAGCAACATTTCTGGTGAAGCACCTCCATGCTACCTGGAGATGCTACACGGATAACTCAACACAGATAAATATAGCATGTTTAATTCACCCCACTTACAGTTGATTAAACCGTTTATCGATTCTAGTGTTAAAAACAAAAGAATGAATTACGAGTAAATTAAACGAAGTATAAAAAGGGGAGAAAAAAATCACAGTTCAATAATTGTCAGAGTTTAAAGTCGAAATAGTGGTCAATAGATATTCATCAGTTCATTTGGTGTGTTAGTATCATATTTGTTGGAAGGTGTATTTAAAATTTTGGGTTAACGACTTATTTACAGGTCTGAGGTAGATCTTAAATTTGTCAAGGAACGTTCTGGCCAGGGCTCGAGGGCACTTGAAGACAAAATGTGTCCGAAGCGAGAGAATTATTACATAATTCCACTATCATCCAACACTCATTATATGCTGCATGTCGCAGACCTCCAACCGTCTCATAAGACAATGAGGTATCTTCATTTACCGGCACTATCTGCAGTGGCTACCAAGTCTGATCCTGTAGTGGCAGTCTCATCTGCAGTGGCCGCAGACACAACTGGAGGGGCCTCAGTTACACTCAGTTCTCCTACTCCATCTGACCCTGCATTCGGCATGTCGCTCTTGCCTCGTCTCCTCGGCGCGTCATGTTCTCCCTCTGACGGCGCGAGACCAGAAGGCTTCTCTGTCCTCAGCTCCGCGCCCCCAGGTGTTGGGATCAATGCAGGCTTGTTGCATGTCTCACCTGCACGCGTCCCTATCATGAAGGCAATGAATGACCCGCCACCGGCCGCGCTCCCTCTGCAAGTTCTCCATACAGCGGGTCATTGGTGTGCGTCCAGGGTAATCTGCCGCACATGTCCCAGCCATCCGAAGTGTCTTTGGCTCAAATGACCATGCATGCCGCGGATGCCTGCTCCTTTCAGGATTTGTGTGTAGGTTATCTTGTCTTGCCATCGGATGTGCAACAGGCCTTTGAGGCATCTTTTGCTGTTTGCGAACCGTGTATACTCATTGTATACTCGCTTATCATTGCATTGAATACAGATCTGCGGCAGCCTCTGTGACGGCAACGGAGTCCCAGTGCCTCATCTGCCTCTGATTCTGCCGCTCCAAACTGGGCCTGCAGAGACTTCCACGAGTTCAAAGGGATAAGTACAAATCCCTTCATCCTAGAGTCATTACCTACACTCTTGTACATAGAAACGTATCCCCGAAAACCGTCCGTGCAGTGTTTACATAGTTTGGACACAGTCACTTGATCAATGGCGGGTCTTCTGCGAAGCCTAATAGGACATTCCTGCTGCATTAGTTTCTTCATCAGATACTTGTAAGATGCTGCCGAAGCTGCCTCCTGACGCCTGTGGAGAGAAAAGGTCACGGTTCTCTCTTCAGTTGCTGGTTGCACCCTGGAGGCCTGTTCTAACTGAGCAATGCTTACACCTACTTCGCCGTAGCAGCAATCTCATCAGTCAAATCCAATCCGATCAGGACGTAGCTTTGTTCTAGTCTGAAAACAAGTTTATGTTCATCTGAAGAAAGATCATTCGATTCCTGATGTCTGTTTAATGTGTGCATTTCAGAGACGCAGATGACTTGGGTGGGAATGAACACAATGTGACTCGTATCCTCTAACACATGCATTATTGCTTCCGTCCATCGATTAGTAGTTTGTTTGTTTGTTTACTTCCCTGTGGGTTGAGCGTAAAAACAGACCCACCGCGTCTTTCTTTGCGATTCGTAAAAGGCGAATGACTGCGGAACTCAATATTTGTCTTGTTCATTCTCTGTCCAGTTCTAGTGGTTTTCGTAATATGTGGTCTTCCACAGCCTTCTAAGGCTACTAGGCATAGAAATTTAGCCAGCCAGCCAGCCAGCCAGCCAGTCATTCCTTCGTTAGTTCGTTTGACAATGTGACATCAGAGGAAGTTCCGAATTTGACTGAATATGAGTGATGGAGCGGATAGTCTTCGTGTGTTTTAGAGGTATTTCGAAGAAGCAGACATACGAAGAGATCGGAGAGATCGGAGAGATCGGAAAGATCGGAGAGATTGGAGAGAGAGAGAGAGAGAGAGAGAGAGAGAGAGAAGGAGAGTGGGGGAGAGAGGGGGAGAGAGAGGGAGAGAGAGAGAGAGAGAGAGAGAGAGAGAGAGAGAGAGAGAGAGAGAGAGACGAACGCCAAAAAAGGGAGGCGGACGATAGAAGTTTGCTTTGGACGCGTTTCCTAGAACCAGACTTAGAAACTGACAATGAATCAGATGCAAAGTTGAGCGCTGTGGCAGACCGCTAAGCGCGCTATACTTGCAGTCTCTTGCGGCTGCTGAGTACTGCGTTCGAAGCTGCGCGGATCGTGGAGTTGCAACCTTTAGCAAAGTGTTTTACTCACATTGCCTCTCTCCACCCAGGGGTAAAACGGGTATCTGTGAGAACTGAGCTGGAAAAATTGTGAAAGCTTACTTTGGTGCGCTCATCCGCAGCCTGGTTGCATGCTCCCTAGGGCGTTGAGATGGTGCTGGAGTAATAAAAAAGTAACTCGATGACCAGGTGTTAATGCGTGCAGAGTAAACGCCCGTCACTGAGGGGGAAAGTCGCAATATAAAAAGAGCACCTTTACCTTTACCTGAAACAAACTAAGGAGGTGGGGGTGGGGGGGGGGGGGGGGGGGGGGGGGGGAACCAAGGAAAATCGAGGGAGCGGACTACCTACATTCGTATTGGACGTGATTCCTAAAACCCGACCTAGAAACTGAAGATGAACCGGATGTAAAGACACTTATTTAAAAGGCGGACTACCTACATTCGTACTGGAGGTGATTCCTAAAACCAGACTTAGAAACTGAAAAGGAGACGGATGTAGAGTAAAGAAACTTTGTTGAAAAGGCGGGGGAGGGGGAGGGGGGAGGGAAGGAAAGGGGGAGGGGGAAGGGGGGGGGGGGGGGCTGACTGCCCACGATCGCGGAGGTGGTGTTTCCTAAAATCAGACTTTCAGACTTTTCCCGTGCAGCTTTTATTGATTTCGGCTCTGACACCGCCTGTCAGCCGAGCTTTTTCGAGGCCTCCCTGCCTACAAACACTGTGATGAATGGAGAGATTTTGTTGTGAGTTAGTTAAATGAATAAGTATTTGAGCCAGCCAGTTCTCAAATCTAGCTTTAGATAACCCAGCCAGCAGTTAGGAAATGGTGTCAGGGTGGGATTTTGAAAAGGACAAAGGAGATTTGAACGTTTCTACTGCGTAGAGCCTGTGCCAAAAATAGGACTGGTCAGTGTGGGGAACAAAAGGCCCAGTCTCGTGATGACGGCCTCGTGACGCAGAT
>JAWQFJ010010047.1:12500-14509 GCA_034096865.1 Theodoxus fluviatilis | reverse complement strand
AATCGTCACTCATGCTGCAGCTTCATGGTTTTTCTGTTCATTCGCGAAAATCCTCTGAAGGATTGGCTGCAGTCCTTTAGTGTGAAGTGTAACGTGACGTGTAGCGTGAAGTGTAACCTGACGTGTAACGTGAAGTGTAACGTGAAGTGTAACGTGACGTTTGTGAATGTTTTCATCACTCGTCTCAGCACTTGGCACTGAATTTTATCTCAGGGCATTCCATTGTTGTGTTGAGGCACACGCTCTTCTCCAGCAAGTCTGTCAGTCTTTTTTTCATTTTGTCTGTGTACAGGCCTTTTTCAATGTTCTTTCTGTAGGCATCCTCCGCTGTTCTGATGACAGTTTCGAGTTGCTCTGAAGGAAAGACGAGTTTTGTTTTAAACATTCTGATAATTTCTCTTCCAGTTTTTTGGTGTGTGTGATGCATTTTGTTGTCCTGCAGCTTTGCGTTCCTGTCTCTCTTCTTTTTTCTGTACAGTTGGTTCCGGGCTCTTGCAAGTTTTCTCTTCAAAATTGCCACTTGTGGTGTCTCATTGTCGGGATCCTTGGGATCAACTGATCCTGAACTCCCTGTCTCGTGTTCAGCATGTTTTGGGGGGCAGTCTGCAGAAGTTGCAGCACATAGCTTCTCTTTCTTGCTTGGAGGTGCAGGTTGTGGTCTGTCTTTTGGAGCAGGTCTCTTTGTTGTCATCGGCTTCGGTGGATTGGGCACATCAAATATTGTTGGAATTGCATTCCAATTGAGTCTCTTCTTTTCCGGCGTCGTGAACTGGTTTTCTTCAAAATGGTCAGAACACAGGCAGCAGACCTTGTACAAGTGCTGGGCTTCTTTACCAAGCAAGTCTGCACGACGACAATTGTTTACCCATACTCGGCACTTTCCTCATCTGCAGGGAAACGAAAAAACGATTTTCCTCTGCAGCTTTCCTTGTTTCTGGCATTGCTGCAGTTCACGGCACTGCAAAAATCACCCCCTGCTTTTCGACGGTCGCGCGAAGCCGCAGACATGATGCTGCTTGGCGCATGTTCTTCCACTCTCCCATACATGGGTGTTCTCTCTCCATTTTATTCCTAATCCACATACCCTTTATTTATTAGTTTGACAGGACAGCCCAACAATGCACAGCGACACTGTTTGTGGTGACAAGGCTCATTACCGTTTTCGACCAGCGTACCCTTAATCTTATCTGATGTTTTCCAGCCAGAACGTCTCCATCCCATTAACTTTTGACCGCTCTGTCACCTTATGTAAACATAGGACCGCACACGTAGTTCTCGCTAGCGCGCTGCCTGAGGCAGTGGTGACCCTAAGAGACACTGCTGTAATTAATTCGACTAAAACCTCCGCATTCTAAGAGGTGGAAAAACGAGCCATAATTGTTCTAAACTATATTCGGATCTTGCGTGGCAGCCTGACAGACCAAGGGGACGTAACTCTTTGCGCGTCATCGCAGAAACCGACTGAGTGAACTATCTTAGTGTATAGTCAGATCTTTGCTGTAGGTACGACTGGCAGTTAAACTGATCAAGCACTACCACATACAAAAGTAGTGACTCAGAATCACTTGATGATGCGATTTTAAATGCGACGTTATTTCTTATTGAACAAGAAGGTCATGGCTGAACATAGCTTCCACGCTGATAAATAAATAGATGAGCTGGTGTTATGTCCGACATCTCCATCTACGTAAGGGTGATGAAAATAGAGCCTATTACCCCCTGGTCATATGGCTGCGTTAGTTGTCATTCCTGTTCTGGCATGTCTTCCTGGAGAGCAGACACCCTGACTGCAAATGTCCACACCCCGGGTGTCCTCCCCCACCTGTCCGTCACGGACACTGAATGTTCTCCTGGCTGAGGAGAAGCAATGAGAACAAGTAGTCCAGGGAGGCAACTCCAGGCTCCACACCGCACCAAACACTGCCAGTGCCAGAGCTACAAAGTGACTGACCAGGAGGTGACCAGGCATCTCAGTCACTGCATCACACCACTGCCAGTGCCAGAGCTAC
>JAWQFJ010010047.1:5000-7500 GCA_034096865.1 Theodoxus fluviatilis | reverse complement strand
CAGTGCTTCCACTTTTCTCAAAAGTCGTTCATGCGGTACTGCGTCGAAGGCCTTAGCATAGTCCAAGTATATAGCATCCACTGGCAAACCATCATCAATCATCTGAGTCCATTTCTCTAGTGTAGTCAATAGGTTGGTGGTGCAGGACCGACCTGACACAAAACCGTGCTGAAAACTTGACAGTAGACTGTTTGCAACCAAATGCCTAGCAACTTCATCCCTCACCAGGGATTCTAGCTGTTTGCACACTACACTTGTCAAGCTGACTGGCCTGTAGTTGTTTGGCATATCTTTTCCCCCCTTTTTAAACAAGGGAGTAACTTGCGCTTCTTTCCAGTCTAATGGGAGTGCACCTTCACTTAAAGATTTCTGAAAGACAAGGGCCAATGGTTCTGACAGCTCTTGAGCTAGTTCCTTTAGAATGCGTGGGTGGAAGCCATCTGGGCCCGATGACTTATTCGGGTTCAAAGCTGTTAGGCGTTCACACACTTTCGCAGGGCTGATTTCTATGTCACTTAATGTCGAGTCTATCTCAACACTTTCGCATGTCGGAATATTATTCAAGTCCTCCTCCGTGAATACACTGCTGAAAAAGGTGTTTAAAAGGTTAGCTTTCCCCTCATCCGAGGAGACTTTCTTCTGGCTTGTTACGTATGCAGACGCAAATGTGTACAGACTGCTTATCTTATCAATTCAAGGAAGAAAGGTTACAAACATAGGATGGGGTAGAAAGAATTAGGGCATACATATTGCCAAATATCAAGATAAAAAATAAAATGCCCTTCCAGAATAATCTGTGTTGAGAATACATGTGGTTTTTGGTACAAAAGAGTAATGGCATCTTTGTGAGTTTCAGTTTGGGGAGTATGAAATATTTTATCACTGGATTTTTGTCTTGATTGAAATTATATATGAATGGGGCAATCTGTCATGATGATTGATGATTTCCTCCTTGCTCAATTTTCATAGATCTGGGAAAAACATTTCTAGGGGTATTCAGGAGATACACTACAGTGTGCTTTTTTAGTCAGTTTGTTCTGTGTTTTGATGTCTCACTGGCATTTCCTCCCCAGTGCACAATAGCACACACCAGCACACAATAGCACACAATAGCATACACCAGCACACAATAGCATACACCAGCACACAATAGCATACACTGGTAGCATCAATTAGCATACACCAGCACACAATAGCATGTACACCAGCATCAATTAGCATACACCAGCGCACAATAGCATACACCAGCACACAATAGCATACATCAGCACACTTTGCACGACTGCATTTTAAAAAGTCTTCAGTGATGCTCTGTTCACTGCACTCCACACGATCTCAGTTTTTGCAGGCAGTGGATTCTGGTCTTAAGTGTTTCCCACCAGATAATGATGTCTGGAAGACGGTGCCTCACACTGAAAGGTCTCTGTGCAGATGTCCTCCGTGGTGCAAGAGCCACACCCTGGAGTGAAAGTCCCTGCAGCAGGCAGAGCAGATGTAGACACAGAGTTGGACTGAGGTCTCTGATCTCTTGCCACGCTCTCTCTTCTCCAGCACTTGCTGTCTTCTCCAATTTCCCCCTGTCTGATCCTGGTCCGCACAGCCTCCCACCAGAAACCATGGTCGCAGCCACTACTGCTGGTAATCAGATGGGATGCTGCAGGCTCCTCAAGTCCTTCCATCATACCTCCATGAATCTGAGAGCTGCGTGGCCTTGACCGAGTGCCTGGTAACTCCCACACAGGACGTCATCTGGCATGAGGCCGTCTTTCATGCACTCCATGTTTCATGTGTCCCACGAAACACCTATGTCTGGCTAGGATCTGAGTGAATGCTGTGGATGTCTACACAAGAGTAAGAATATGATATGTCTGCTGTGTCCTAGACTGCAAACACTGTTCGAGTACATGTATCTCTCCTCACTGAAGGGACATTGTTTCCTTCCAGATCAAACATGGAGCACGAATCCAGGGGAAAGGGGAGGAAGAGGAAAAAAGGCAGGCAGGAGGAGGAGGAGGGAGGTCATCCCAAGATGGCAAAATCTGCTGGAGACAGTCCCTCCACATTTTCTGCTTCTACAGAGGGAGTGTCCAGTCGAGGTGGCCATCATACTGCAGCCACTGGTATGTGTATTGGTGACATCTTGTTGGGACACACCCCACCCCCACACAGGAAAACAAGCTGTGGTTATGATAACTTGACCAACCCTATTTTTTTCTGCCAACTCTAAAACTTTTTTTTCCTATTGGGCAGAAATCCTGAAAAGGGGGGGGGGGCTTGCAATGAAATCAAAGGTTATCAATGAACTGAATGCTGTTCTATCTTCCCTGCACTTCCAGCACTCAGGGAATCCACTAATTAAGTGAAAAAGCATTTTCAGGGAAAGAAAACTTGATTTATTTTCAGATGAAACTATACAGGATATTTTTTTAGAATACACATGTGAGCGCACACACACACACGAACACACACACAAACACAATTGTGCACAGTCTTAACCCTC
>JAWQFJ010010044.1:0-5000 GCA_034096865.1 Theodoxus fluviatilis | reverse complement strand
GCAGCCAAGGTAGCTGGGGAGGGAGGGGGGGGGGTGGGGGGGGTGCGTGTGTGCTGCGATAATTAAGATGCCTTCCTTTTGCTACTCGCACAGACAAATCAAACCGGCGAGACAGGCAGAATCTGTCTCGCCACGTTAGGACAGATCAGTATGCAATGAGAAGCCAAAACAACAAACAACTCTATGGAAATTGGACCGGCACTGGCTCACGACTTGCACAGATTTGCACCATTTTCTCTCAAAATCTTCCGGGTTGGGCCATGCTGAACCCCGGAACCCCTCTAGAGGAGGGGCGGGCCTGCCTCGCAGGCACGCACCTCGTGCGTGCGCCACTTCGATGAGACAGACCCACAAAACCATCTTAAAGCACCCCCCCTCAAAGAAACTATTTGATCCAGGGCCTGGACTACTAACTACTAGAAGCAATCTTGTCACAAGACGTGTTACAAACCCTATTACCCAGAGACCTCGCACTGCAAAGCATTGCCACAGGACTGTGGCATCGTATTAATAAAAATTTTGTATAAAAGTATTACCCAACATAAGATCATGCATGAGCCTGGGTCCCAGTGTCACCATTTGAATGATCTGCAGAAAGAGCACAAACCTTGCCACATACAACTTAGCATTTTTTACATCCTTCTATATTCTATATCGCCAAGGGTTTCTGTGTGCGAATGGGCTCAACAAACAAAAACCGGATTCAGCTCCGCTCAGCGACCCCGTACTGATCGACTGACAGTCCAGTTCTGGTGAACCAAGCTTCTCTCACGAAGAGGAGAGCCTCTGTTCAATGGAATCGCTGGCAACAGCTAATTTTGTGAACACGAGTCTTTTTCACCGGCGGGCGAAGTCTCCAGTGGACTAGATTCTAGAAATGGCAACAGATCTCTGACGTATATGCGTCATTAACAGCTCAGACATGACAGTTATGTGAGATTATCGGAGAAGGGCGCTCAGAGAATGCCATTGCGAAGGGGTTAGTGTGTAGATATACACCTGAGGACTCGTCAGGGATACACTCTTTTGAATACAGACAAATACCTCCAAAGATGTGACCAGTGATTACTGATACATGCAGACGCAAGAGACGATTGTACCAACGGCATGTGGTTCGGGTTACGGCGGGTGTAGGCGGGGTCCCCCTTTTTTTCCTCCATTCCCGTGTTCGGGTAGGCCCTGTCAAGGGGAGACAATTGTACCAAAACCGGAAGTGAGCAAAGCGTTCCTGGCAACATGGATGGCGGGGGGGAAATGAGCACCGGAGGGCTATGTTGTTGTGACTGAGGTAAGTGTAATTGATTACTGCTATATCGACTGTGTGTTTTCGTAACAACCTACTGACAATTGAAAAGTTTCTTACTGGAATTGTATTACAACGAAGTCAGTCAGCCACCCACGTTCTTTGGATTAAAGTTAAACTGCGATTTAAATGCTCTATTAAAGTATTATAGTTTTTACTATACAAATAGCATAGGGGAATTGCCCTTATGCATTCAGCGTTGCATCACTATTGATGAGCTCGTGATTAGTAGTGCATGGTGTGTGTTTTCCTTGATGTTTCGTAGCGATTTTATGCAAACATATGTCGATGTGCAGGCTACATCGACAACACGTACAATACATGTACAGTTTGAGTATAGCACTATAGGCGATCGAGCCATTCGAGGTGTCACTTTTGTTTAACGCAGTGGTAAAAAATAAAAAGGATCCACCTAGGAAATTCAAGAAAGTGTAAAACTTTTTATTACTGTTGTTGACGAAATATAATCTTTGTATCTGGAATTTCCCGCTCTTATGCTGTTCAATAATATTACTGAATATTGCAAGATCAGTCAGCAATATCGAGAGGAGGAGGATCGAGGAGGAGGAGGAGGAGGAGGAGGAGGAGGAAGAGGAGGAGGAGGAGGAGGAAGAGGAGGAGGGGGAGGAGGAGGAGGAGATTAATACGAGAGGAGGAGGAGATTAATACAAGAGGAGGAGGAGATTAATACAAGAGGAGACAAGAAAACCCTACAAAAACACATGCACGATCGAAGTATTGGCCTATATCGATCGCATCCCAAGAAGAATTCCATACACCATCGTTTTGACAGAGATTTCGATTCTTTGCAGGTGACAGCTTGAAAAATAACTGACCCAGCACTACAGGAAGAAAGATTTATAAGAGCTTGGTGTTCGTTGGAGGAGAAACCATGGCGCTGGTTCCAATGACCAAGCCTGAGGAGCCCAAGCCTGCTAAGAAGGAAGAGCCAGAACCTCCCAAGACTTATGAAGAGTTCCTCAAAGTGGAAAATCTTGTGAGTGGTGGGAATAGTGTATTGGTGTGTTTGTAAAAAATTCTGCATCATAATCATCATCTCTGACATTGTCAACGACATTGTTTATCATTATCATCATCATCATCATCATCATCATCATCATCATCATCATCATCATCATCATCATCATCATCATCATCATCATCATCATCATCATCATCATCATCAACAACAACAACATCAACAACAACAACAACAACAACAACAACAACAACAACAGACAAAGCTAACAACAAGAACATGTTACAACAACAACAAAAACTACAGTGGTTGTGGTGAAGAAAGAGAAGAAGAAGAAGAATAAGAAGAAATAGAAGAAGAAGAAGATGATGATGAAAAAGAAGAAAAAGAAAAGAAAGAAAAAGGAAAGCAAAAAGAAGATTGTGATGATTATGAAGAATAATTAACAATTCAGGGAGCTGACAAAACAACTTCATTAAAAAGAAGAATGAGAAGAAGAAGAAGAAGAAGAAGAAGAAGAAGAAGAAGAAGAAGAAGAAGAAGAAGAAGAAGAAGAAAAAAAGGAGGAGGAGGAGGAGCAGCAGCAGCAGCAGCAGCAGCAGCAGCAGCAGCAGCAGCAGAAGAAGAAGAAGAAGAAGAAGAAGAAGAAGAAGAAGAAGAAGAAGAAGAAGAAGAAGAAGAAGAAGAAGAAGAAGAAAAGAAGAAGAAGAAGAAGAAGAAGAAGAAGAAGAAGAAGAAGAAGAAGAAGAAGAAGAAGAAGAAGAAAATGATGATGTTGGGGACAATGATAACAGTAGTGATAATGACAACAATGCAGTCATTTGATATCCATGCAAAACCTTAGTGAAGTTCAGTTTTAAAAAGGTAATGAAACTTTGTAGCTAGTTTTGATCATGCCTGAATGCTGCAGTCAGAACAGGCAAGAGCTAGACAGCCATTCAAGCTACATGTCTAGTCATTCTGCCCAGTGATGGTCAGCATGTGTTTACAGGTGGACTGGCCACATCCAATGTCCATGGAGGGACCCCTGGACATTCTGGGGGAAGGCATGTTTCTGGGGTCTGCTGAAGACATCACCAGCGTCCTTCAGGAGTCTGCACGTATCCTTAATGTCTTTAAAGTCAAGCATTTTCACCAATCCAGATGTTCTAGTATCAAAATGGTACGCAATTACATGCCCATGGCATTGCCAAATACCAGTACTGTGGATACAATGGAAACAGTCATGGCAGCATCTCATTGGATGATATGGTTACATAACATAAGGTTAGAACTGCAATGAACCTACATTAATGATCTCGATGAAAAGAATGAAACTGAGGTCTTCTAAAGTGGCTCTCCTGTAAAGGAGGTCCAACTTAAACTCTTTTGAAAAGATTCTACAAGTTTGGAAAATGTTGTCTTAAAATGGAGAGAGGGTCACATAAAAAAGAAATCTTATATCATATCAAATGTGCATTGTGGTCCTTCCCATAATCATGTATGTTACCAAAACGTATCTTAGTTGTGGCTGTGGAATCTGGAGTTGATTCACATTAAATGTGGATGAAACATATTGAATTCCAGACTTTTCAGCTGGAATGGTGAATGAGTAAATGAAGTGATTTTAGGGGGTTGTCGTTGTGCACTAAAAGTAATGTAATAATTTTCTGTACTTGTGTTGAAAGTCCTTGACATGAAATCAGCACTAGGATTGCATGTGCTAGAGAATTTGGAGAGTCGGCTGGACAAGATTGAAAATACGCTGTGCAAGTACGCAGATGCCATAGTTTCTTTTGAGAAGCGACCATCCCGCCTTGCAGATCGACTCTTTCATTCTCCGACTGGTGGTCAGTGTCCTTCTTAGCCTGTCCTTTGTTTGGGATCTTTCCTCAGTGTCAGAACAGCACCACAGTTGTATTCCTCCTCCCCATTGCATGTGGATATAATTTGTTGTTTTATCAATCCTGGTGAAAATTGTATTCCCTAAAAACTTTTAGATATAACTTTTGTAATAAAGTGACAGGAAGAAAGAAAAGTGTTGATAATAAAAGCAAAATATAAAAGTGCATGTGCTAATCACACAGAAGCTGTCCATTTCCAGGTACATTGAAGAGCTGTTTACAATGTTATTTGATGTTAGTGCACTATGAGTGTTGATACCGATATCTGCTGACTGTATTCTTAGTTCAATTTTGTTGTTTTTTCATGCCATTGTTTGCTTTATGATAGCAGCAACTAGGTGCATTCATTTGGATCAAACTGAGTGCTTTTTTATATGAGCTGGTGGGTAGTTGAATCTTTTCCTTTTTTATTTAGTGACTCAAGGGAATAAGTTTGCATATGGATTTCATCATTTATTTTGGATCATTTCTTGTTTATGTCAACAAAAAATGTGTTCCTTTCTGTTTTATATATGTCAAACTCTGTTTGCATCATATGCATAGTTAAAAACAGTTTACAATTAAAACCCTAAACCAGAGATTTTATTTTGAATTGACTGTATGGCAGTGTTGTTGAAAAAAGTATAAGAAGATACAGAGATGCAACAAGCCAAAACCTGTGTTCTTCATGAACTATTTCTTTTTGGTCTGCCTTCTATTTCCAGCATTCCTGACGGATGTGCCAGAACCTGTGTTCTTCATGAACTATTTCTTTTGGTCTGCCTTCTATTTCCAGCATTCCTGACGGATGTGCCAGAACCTGATGAGAGCAAATCTCTCCTCAGTGGGAGACCTC
>JAWQFJ010010028.1:0-12500 GCA_034096865.1 Theodoxus fluviatilis | reverse complement strand
AAAAACATACACAGTGACTTGACCTTGCTTCAAGGTCAAGGTCGCACGGGCCATAAATGTTGTCTAAAAAACAGCCATTTTTTACATTTTCTCTATTTTCTCTGAAGTATTTGAGATTGGATACCTCACCTATATATGGTATATAGGGCAAAGTAATCCCTATCTTTTGATACCAGTTTGGTTGACCTTGATTCAAGGTCAAGGTCACAGGAGGTCTTCAAAGTTAGATTGTATACATATTTTGAAGTGACCTTGACCCTGAACTATGAAAGATAACTGTTTCAAACTTAATAATTATGTGGGGCACATGTTATACTTTCATCATGAGACACATTTGGTCACATATCATCAAGGTCAAGGTCACTTTGACCCTTATGAAATGTGACCAAAATGGGGTAGTGAACCACTAAAAGTGACCATATCTCATGGTAGAAAGTGCCAATAAGCACCATTGTGCTTCCTATGTCTTGAATTAACAGCTTTGTGTTGCATGACCTTGGATGACCTTGACCTTGGGTCACCTGAAGGTCAAGGTCATGTAAATGTCAAGATCATGTAAAGGTCAAGGTCAAGCATGTGAGTCGTATGGGCTTTGCCCTTCTTGTTTTTTGTGCTACTTTGGCAAGTGCAAAACGCCACAACTGTATTCTGCAGTTTCAAGTACAATGCTTTTGCTTTCCACTAACCCAAGTCTTTATCGCTGACTCCCCGACGAGGAAAAGCTTTCACCTGCACTGAGAGAGTTCATCCACTGCAAAATCTACCAGAATTCCTCACGTGACGACTTTCCATGTGGGCAGTGCCAAGACGAACAGGCGATGTTCCAAGACGCATTTGTGTCGCCATGGAAACGGCTTCAGGGAAGTTTTACTTATTAGCAAACGTGACATCATTTTTGGCAATATGAGTACCTTGCTGTTGACGTGACAGACAGTTAATAAGTCACAGAATCGCGGTGAAAAGTGCTAGAAATATGTATTGACATACTGACATTGACAGGAAATAGTCATAGCTTCTGAGTACCGTAATGTGTTTTTTAGTAGACTATGCAAGAGCCGGAGTTCATTTAAACAAAAGTGACGGTCATATCGAGGTTGACATCGTCTCTAACAAGGATGGAGACACCGAGTAGATTCCTTTCCTGGTTCGATGAAAGCTGGAGGTCTGAATGCCTGACCACAAAAGCTGGCTGGCGGCGGAAGGCGAGGCAGTTGAGGAGGAAGCGAGCAGCAGACGTCCTCCAAGAGCTGCAGGCTGGACTTGGCCGTCCCAGCATGGCGGCGGCGCCCCTAGGGTTGCATCCATCAACCCAGGGACTATTCAATTACGGGGCTGCAGCGGCCCGGGCCCTTCCCCTCATTACAGGCCCCATCCCAGCTGTCTCTAGCCGTCACTTCTCATCACGATTATCATAATCAATATCGGGCAAGCCTAGCGGGACAATGGCCGACGATGGGAGAGGAGGAAGAGAGGCGGGGACAGTGGTTGGAAGAGAGGGCGTGGATGAGGAGATGTGAGAAGAGATGAGAAGAGTAAACAAAGCGGTTGTCAGATGGTGGGCGGGATGCAGAAAGAAATGCACAGACAAAGATGATGAATGGGTGAGGAAGATCGAGAGGAAAAGTTAATGTGAGATGGGATAGTGGTGGCGTCACAATGCAATACATGGCCACAGGACTAATAAAGGATCTGTAATGTAGAGGCAAGTGCCGATGACCAACTTCTCATACGTCCTTTGATTGCATTAAAAATTCTAGCCCATTTCATCATCGCCTCACTTTCGATTTAAAGTAAACAAAGCTCTACTTACTTTCTGTGTTTTTAATAAACAAATGTTGATATAACTTGCTCGCTTTCGAGACAGACCGCTCCACCCTGTAAACAGGAATCGATTGTCTTTATTGAAAAAAGTCGTTCTCCCATTCCCCTCCTCCCCCTCCCCCCCCCCCCCCCCCCCATCTCTCTCTATCTCATTCACCCACACAGACATACACACACACACAGTCAAATATACACACACGCATTCAGGCACGCGCACACACACACACACACACACACACACACACACCACAACCACCACCACCACCACTACTCCATCATCCACTCAAACGCACTTCAGAGGGGAAAATCTTCTCAGTCTGCTAAAGAGATCACTTGGGCGCAAACACAGCTACTGGCAAACGGCGTATCAGATCATCTCTGTCACTGGCTTGGGCCATCCTCGCGTCAGCGCCTTCACTCTCTGCCGTCACCTCTTCCTTTTCCTGCCTCTCTCCCCCGTATCCTCATAAAAACTGATGGAGACCATCAAGAAGAGGGGGCAGAGCACTGGGTTGGGGTTGGGGGAGGGAGGGAGGGAGGAGATGGGAGGGAGAAGGGAGCAATAGAAGGGGGAGAAGGGTTGAGGGAGGTTGGCTGGCCTCATTAACCCTTGCTCTGATGCCTTATGCCTCCATCGAGCAGTCACGGCCATCAGCACCTCAGTCAACAGAGCGGGTGTCCCCACGGTTCCTGGAGGAAAATTCAAGAAAAAAAGGCCAGAAGCCAAAAAAGAAAGCAGATTCCCAACCCCAATCACCAGAATCTGTTTACCCCTCTTCCAGGAAATTTATTAAAACTCGCCCAGGCGAGCTGGGTTACAAAGGACAGAGGAGGCAGGCGGGCGGACATAGAGACACAGAGAGACACACAGAGGATGGCGCAGCCAGTGGCCAAGACACGAGTGCGAGGCAGCCATGGCGCTCAGCTATCGACCAGCAGTCATCAGGCCAGCCGCTGACAGATCGTCTGTTAGCACTCCCGTAATCTCCGCCTCTCCTCAGCCCGCACTCCGGCTCCAGGGACCTCCTCGACTGTTGGCATCTCTCTCTCTCTCTCTCTCTCTCTCTCTCTCTCTCTCTCTCTCTCTCTCTCTCTCTGTGTCACTCTCTCTCTCTCTCTCTCTCTCTCTCTCTCTCTCTCTCTCTCTCTCTCTCTCTCTCTCTCTCTCTCTCTCTCTCCTATATATTTAAATTCATCCAGCAGATCCCCTCCTTCCATTACAGCTCGATCTCCCTCGTGTCCAGATTCTTCCTATGAAATTCTCCCCAACGCGATGGAATAAACCGAAATGCAGAATTATGTGGACGCGACAGTCTGACAAGGAATTTATCAAATAAACGGTGGTGCTGTTGCGCAAGTGTCCCATTTTCTCATGACGTGCAGTTCGTACGGGCGCAGTGAATCTTTTACTTGTTTTGCAGCTCAAACGACACAAACATATAGCACGTTTATGTTCTCTCGAAAGTAGGTCTTCAAGCCCCGCCCCCCCCCCCCCCTCCTTGACCCAGAAAAAGTGGGTACAACACACTTGCAAAGGGGGTCATTTGTTGCAGATTCGAAAATCACATCTCCGACAATATTCTCCGCAGGCTTTGCTTTTATTGCAATATTACGATCTCCAGAAACGCTGACCCATTATAGTACGCCAGATGAAATATACATGTACAGTATCAGAGTGATGTGATCCGAAATGCGCGACGAGTTTCCCTTTCACCAGCGACGGTTTCCTGTGGAGTGTGCCTCTAAGGTTTAGTTACTTAACACTGGTCCGTAATCCGATTACTGGTCTACATTTGCCAATCGTTCTCATGTAATGCGCATTCTCTCATTGGTAAGCTGGTTTTGCAGCCCGTGGGCTTCCATAGTTTCTATATAGAACATCAAAAATGGTTCTCAAGGAGCCCCCTGGCCTCGCTTGTGCCACGACTCTCAAAGACTTCCTCCAATTACAAATATCGAGACCTCTTCCTGGCAGCGAACCTTTCCTCGTGCCTCGTCGCCGAAAGGTCAGCGGTTGGCATTTGGAATTAAAGACGGGATGAGCACGAAAGCTCCGTCGCCTGTGTAACTGTGGTTGAAAACAGCGCCCCATCTTCAGAGGCACGGCTCCAGCGTGGACAAAGAGAAGAAGGAGGCAGAGGAGGGCGGGCGGGACGACGGAGCCCTCGAGCTCTGCACGTCCGTAAGGATCCGTTTCCGGGCCATTACACCCAGACCTGCCTGTCACTAACAACAGCACTGCTCACACTCGGACCAAGGGAGCAGGAATTAAGAGCAGCGATTCGTTCCTACAAGTCCCCAAGGATGGTCCCCCTTCTGCCAGAGAGCCGAGAGAGCTCGCTGCATAGCTCTCTACTTGCCCCTTATTACCTATGGCATGCTTACAAGAACATTCACATGGATGGGTATGCTGTGTGACTCATGGGAGAAGTAGTGGGGGGAAAAACAGACTGAAAATTTGGAAGATAAAGGTGCTCTTTTTTATACTGAGACATTCCACCCACAGATGGATGCTCAAATTGCACATTTTCGCACGGACGCACGCTCACACACACACACACACACACACACACACACACACACACACACACACACACACACACAGGTCATCGGGCTATTTATAACTCCAACACTCTCTCAACTTCCTCAGAACCATAAAGACCATAAGAAGAGTGGTGTGCTATAAGGTGCACCTCACATGATGATGCAAGCTTGTGAGTTTTGTGGGTTCGTGTGTGTGTGTGTGTGTGTGTGTGTGTGTGTGTGTGAGAGAGAGAGAGAGAGAGAGAGAGAGAGAGAGAGAGAGAGAGAGAGAGAGAGAGAGAGAGAGAGAGATGTCCTGGAGTAACCTTCACCCCCCCAAGACCTAGGTCCTCCCTCCCAATTCAAACAGTCTAACCCTGGCCAGGGGCACGCGGCTCCACCATGGTGGTGACAACGTTGTGTTCAAAACAACCCCCTGCTCCACCCGTCTCCTTCGCTTCACCTTCTCCTGCCTGTTCTCTGCCTCCAGCCCGGGCCTCATAACCCCAGTCTGCCCCACCCTCTCCACCAACAGCTCCACCCTCAGCCGCTTAGCTGTCACCCAGCCCTCTCTAACAATATCCCATCTCATCTCAATGCCTGCCCTCCGCCTAGCAATCGTGTCTCCATGATTCACCCCTCCTCTCTCTACACCCTCACTCTCAATTTGCGCATTCCTCGATCGTGTACAGAGGTTGGAGACCATAAGCGTATGGGTGACAAGTCTATACATGTATACAGCCAACACCTTTGCCATTACCTTTGTTACCTGCTTTCATCCTATGACGCCGTACGCCTCAGTACCTTGCATCACACACCAGCCTATCCTGCTGTCTGCCTTCAATGCATTCTGTTGCTGCCGACGCGTCCATCCTGGGCTCCACGAGCCTTTCCTTATCTCGTCTTCCGTCCCCCTCTCACCATAGGTGGCGACTGGGGCGGGTTACAAAATAGATAGTCGATCTTGGTCGCAAGATCTTGCTCCGCAGTAAGAGCTAGCTAAAAAAGAAACTACCCCAGCGGCGAGCGAAGATCCAAGATGGCGACGACCGAGACTAAGCTTTATGTTTTGTGACGCTTCGACACCGAAAATATTCGATAATTCGTTCTCCGCTGACTCATGTGTGCCTTAATTTGTCACCTCGCTGCAATCTCAGCTGGACAATTGAAGTAGATTACGATTTTTTTCTTTATTGTGTGCACGATGTGTGGTTGACGGTGAGAAATCCTGCACTAAGTTCGAATTGAAAATTCTCTCGCAAAGAGACGTAACTCTACATTCTGACCTCGCTTTGCGTAAAGAAAAATCGCTAGTGCGCGGTAGTGTACATAGGGTCTTTGACTGCACTAGGCTCAGGAGTCACTTATCAGGGCATAGGAAGTGGTAATAAAAATGTTCAATTTACACAATAACCTCAAACCTTACCGTAAACCAAGAAAGTTAAAGTTAACCGAAGACTCGTCCAAAAACGTCACTCCTAGTGACACGATGCTCACGCTGTCCGCCATCTTGAATCTCACTAGCTAGGCACCTCTCAAGCTGCCTCGCTCAATCTACGCTCGTCTACGATTGGCTCGCGAGCAAGCAAAGAATGAAACTGCCCAATTGGCGAGATCTGCGTAGATCTACCGAGATCTTCGCATTTTGAAACCCGCCCCTGGGGCGGGTTTGAAAATAGGTAGTCGATCTTGGTCGCAAGATCTTGCTTCGCAGTAAGAGCTAGCTAAAAAAGAAACTACCCAACGTGACAAAGTAATGCGCATGCGTAGACGTCACGACAAGAGGTGAACTAGCCACATTTCAATGGCCGACGTGTTGCCGGTTCACTCAGAAAACGCTCTATATGGAGATACTAGCAACCCATCCAAAGAAAATATAAGCCATGCACAGCATTAATTTATCAAAGGTGTATGTTGAATGCATTAATAGATCGTGAAACCTCCTACAGTTTACACATCGAATGCAGGTCGACGCATCCACGCCAAACTTTTATCTCCAAGATGTCGGCGCGCACTGTACTCATGCTGTCCGCCATCTTGAATCTTAAAAGCTAGGCACCTCTCAAGCTGCCTCGCTCAATCTACGCTCGTCTACGATTGGCTCGATAGCAAGCAAAGAATGAAACTGCCTATTCGGCGAGATCAGATCTACGCAGATCTCGCCGAATGGGCAGTTTCATTCGTTGCTTGCTAGCGAGCCAATCGTAGACGAGCGTAGATTGAGCGAGGCAGCTTGAGAGGTGCCTAGCTTTTAAGATTCAAGATGGCGGACAGCATAAGTACAGTGCGCGCCGCCATCTTGGAGACAAATGTTCGGCGTGGATGCGTTGACCTGCATTCGATGTGTAAAATGTAAAAGCTTTCACGACCTATTGATGCATTCAACATACACCTTTGATAAATTAATGCTGTGCATGGCTTATATTTTCTTTGGATGGGTTGCTAGTATCTCGAAATCGAGCGTTTTCTGAGTGAACCGGCAACACGTCGGCCATTGAAATGTGGCTAGTTCACCTCTTGTCGTGACGTCTACGCATGCGCATTACTTCGTCACGTTGGGTAGTTTCTTTTTTAGCTAGCTCTTACTGCGAAGCAAGATCTTGCGACCAAGATCGACTACCTATTTTCAAACCCGCCCCTGGTGTGGAGCACACGTTCACTTCGGCTCTGGTTATTTCACTCCTGTGAGTGAAGTAAAAGCAGCACTATGCCAGTTGCTGGATTTCCAATAGATGTTGAGGTAGGCCTACTGGGGCGGGTTTCAAAATGCGAAGATCTCGGTAGATCTACGTAGATCTCGCCGAATGGGCAGTTTCATTCTTTGCTTGCTATCGAGCCAATCGTAGACGAGCGTAGATTGAGCGAGGCAGCTTGAGAGGTGCCTAGCTTTTAAGATTCGAGACAAAAGTTCGTCGTGGATGCGTTGACCTGCATTCGATGTGTAAACTGTAGGAGGTTTCACGATCTATTAATGCATTCAACATACACCTTTGATAAATTAATGCTGTGCATGGCTTCTATTTTCTTTGGATGGGTTGCTAGTATCTCGAAATAGAGCGTTTTCTGAATGAACCGGCAACACGTCGGCCATTGAAATGTGGCCAGTTCACCTCTTCTCGTGACGTCTACGCATGCGCATTACTTCGTCACGTTGGGTAGTTTCTTTTTTAGCTAGCTCTTACTGCAAAGCAAGATCTTGCGACCAAGATCGACTACCTATTTTGAAACCCGCCCCTGTTGACCTCGCTGCTTGCCTCGGATGAGCTGGGGCGGGTTTCAAAATAGGTAGTCGATCTTGGTCGCAAGATCTTGCTTCGCAGTAAGAGCTAGCTAAAAAAGAAACTACCCAACGTGACGAAGTAATGCGCATGCGTAGACGTCACGACAAGAGGTGAACTAGCCACATTTCAATGGCCGACGTGTTGCCGGTTCATTCAGAAAACGCTCTATTTCGAGATACTTGCAACCCATCCAAAGATAATAGAAGCCATGCACAGCATTAATTTATCAAAGGTGTATGTTGAATGCATTAATAGATCGTGAAACCTCCTACAGTTTACACATCGAATGCAGGTCAACGCATCCACGACGAACTTTTGTCTCGAATCTTAAAAGCTAGGCACCTCTCAAGCTGCCTCGCTCAATCTACGCTCGTCTACGATTGGCTCGATAGCAAGCAAAGAATGAAACTGCCCATTCGGCGAGATCTACGTAGATCTACCGAGATCTTCGCATTTTGAAACCCGCCCCTGTCCTCGTGGAAATAGGCAGGGGAGTCTGATGGTATCATCGTAGTGCAGCGCGGTTCAAGCCAAGTGGCGGACAGCCATTGCTCGCAAACAATACTCGTCGAGGATACTGGAGAAGAAAGCCTCCAGCCCAGCTCTGACAAAACCAGCAGCGTGCACAGAGACACCAGGGCCTGGATGAACAGAAATAACGTCTAAGCTGTCCTGAAAATAAATGTTGAAAATGCCGTGAACGTCGAATTCGACAATGTTGCTGATACTGCACGTGCGTCTACATCAACCCTTGCAGTTTAATGGCCTTGACCTTTCAAGCGGCCCCGCGGACTCCGTGGCTAAAGAAACAGGTGAGCTCGAAAGCACTGTCACCAGCGATATTGCAACGGATCAGCCATCAAAGGAGGAACCGGAGTGGTTGAGAGACTTCACAGTGCAACTAGAGGCAGTTTCTCAAGCACACCAGGGCCCGTATTCACAACGGCGATTTATCGGCGATTTATTGTAACTCCGATTTATCTCTAAACTCAGACGATTCCAACTGCCTGTTCCGCTCTCCCTTGGCTGGAAACCAGTATATATAGCAAAGCGCAACCTAGGATCCTCTGACGAGCGTACCTTATCTAACCGATCAAGATAACGCGGGGCTAGTGTTAAAAAGATTAATCGCCGTTGTGAATACGGGCCCAGCACAACTTACAGACAGATAATCTGGCGAGGATGCGTGAGGTAGTGCTGCTTCTCCTCGTGCCTTCAGTCCATCTGCACATTCGGATGAAAGTGTGCCAGTCACTGAATGTGCTTCACACAAGTCATCACGTACTGAAGATCTCTCCAGCAAGAGATCCCATCCCAATCGTCAGATGCTTGAACCTTCAACTGCACCACAACCACATCCTCCATCCACAAGAGTTTTAAAGCAGGTCAACCGTCAGCCGACAGATGACAGACACAACAGATGCAACTTCTCAGGCGACACGGGCGGCACGGGCAGCATAAGGAAGACGGGAGGGAGATAAGCAGCGAAGCAACCTTAGCAGGATGAGCGGATAACGCCCCCCAAAAAGCAGATTGTTGTAAACTGATGCACACATAATAAAAGGTCATTGAGTAAGAAACAAATACTTGCTTCCATTTTATTGCTCAGAGAAGTGACAGTTGTCACAGGCCTCTTCAGAATTGGTGTGGAAGGATTGAGGCAAAAGGCCAGGGAAAGAGCTAATTAGTTTATAATTTTAGTCACGTTAATGAACCCGTTACCTCACCTGTAACGTCCAGCTACCTGGTGTTCTTTACATATTGCCTCGACTTCTTTTTCTTTCTTTTTTTCATGCTAGGACTGGTTCACTTTCTCGATATCATACTCGCCATGTGGTCGACATCTCGCTAGATCTAGTAACGAAAACAAACTGATTCAATGATCGCACGCACTGCTTTTCTCCAAAGAAATGAGGTTAGCGAAATACACTTCTCTTACACGATCTAACACTCAGTGTCAATACTCTAGAGGCAATGCGATGCGAAGAAGACAACATTTTTTGGCTCAGCTGTTTTCTGCTCATTCCGTTCTTTAAAAATTACGACAAGCCGCATAGGAGATAACTCTGATACTGAATTTATGAGATAGACACTAGAATCTGCGGTCGATTTTTAATATTGTAAATGAGCGCTTTCAGCGAACTATTCATTTGACCAGCAAATAGTATTGATAAATTGATGCTGTTTTCTTGCAACATTTTCTTTGACTAGGCCGCAGTGTTCCTAAACTTCATCGTTTTCCATTCGAATCGAACAAAAAAAAATGGCGACCAGCGTTATCCAAAGAACCTAGCGACTGCTGACGTCACGTCCGAAAATGCCGAAAGCTCCCGAAGTCCGGGTCCCTATAATGTACGCGCGTTTGGGAAATAAAATCAGCGTCCCAGTCACTACTTAGAATAAGCTACACCAAAAAGATCTTCACCGAGACATAATAGGGTGAATTATTTCTATGTACTGAGCTACCCATCCAACCTCTATCAGTTTCTATGACCGCCCCCCCCCCCCCCCCCCCCCCTCCACTCCCATCCCCCAATAAAAAAAAGTTGTGGTTACGGTAACATGAGGGGGGGAGGGGTGGGGGTGGGGGGTGGGGGGGTGTCGGTAGGTCGGCCTGAACCTATTTTGTTTTGTTTTGTCTTAGATGCGGCCAGATTAAACTCAAATCGGGATTCTCTTTTGCTGGAAACACTTGTTTTCTTTTAACGTAAATAGTGGCTTCCCCAAGTACTCATAAGGCAGGAAAGATAGAACGGCACGCAGTCTGTTTTTATCGTCTTTTTTTCTTTTCCTTTTTATCCTTTTTGTTTTTTGAACGATGAAAAAACAAGTTTAGGGTCGGTAGAAAAAAAGGTCGGTGGGGTTACCGCAACTGTTTTCCCTCCTAATTCGACATTAATAGCATCAATGCACAAACAGTCACATCCTCCCTGCAACTCTGTTGGTGCCAGGTTCATCATCAACAGAATATTTGAAGCTGAACAGAAAAACACATTGAGTTATGACATGTTGTAGTCGATTTATATTTCCTTTATGTAATTTTTCTGCCTTCTTCTCCTGTCAGCAGTATCAGTGCTTAGCCATCAGACACCCCGAGGATCGCGTTACACTTGACAGAGACGAGCTGCAGATTCTGTTTCCATGGCTTTTTCCTTCCTGTTCTTATTCTCCACGTCAACCCCACATAATCTCGGTGTTTTTCTCCTTTAATTTAACCTCAATTCTCATCGCACATCCTCTGCGACTGGATCCCTTCCTCTGTTTTCACCCCAAACCCCGTTTTCGTGCAGGTACCTCACCACCCCTCCCCTTCCCACTTCCATACAGTTAGGCAGGCAGTCAGGTCAGCGGAGGCAAGGAGTGGCTGAGCGCCTTACTTAACCAGCATCGGCAAAAATCAATGACTTTCAATATTGGCCGGCTGGTGATAACAGAGTCTGACATCGCAGTCACCCGTTTGGAGCCAATAATGCACCTCTCTCTCTCTCTCTCTCTCTCTCTCTCTCTCTCTCTCTCTCTCTCTCTCTCTCATAGACAGACAAATTTTCCGAGATGCCCTCACGAAATTTAGATTAGGGATTTATGAAATTAATGCTCACAGGTACAGATATGCTTCAGAGGTGGATCTTACGTGTCCGGTTTGCACTGAAGAGGAGGAAGATGATTTTCACCTGTTACTACAATGTCCTGTGTATGAAGATCTAAGAAGCAGATATCTCAAAACTTTATCAAGTGAGACGAAATGAAGATGTTGAGCTCCACTGAAGAACAAATAATCAGAAAGGTGGCTTTGTACATCTTCTTAGCTCTGAAACGTTCTCTCTCTCTCTCTCTCTCTCTCTCTCTC
This sequence comes from Theodoxus fluviatilis, assembly GCA_034096865.1. Taxonomy (NCBI): domain Eukaryota; kingdom Metazoa; phylum Mollusca; class Gastropoda; order Cycloneritida; family Neritidae; genus Theodoxus; species Theodoxus fluviatilis. The sequence continues at coordinate 1,028 of JAWQFJ010010028.1, read as the reverse complement.
TCTCACACACACACACACACACACACACACACATACACACACACATGCACGCACGCACGCACGCGCGCGCACTTACGTATGCACGCATGCAAGCCCCGCACGCACTCTTGCACATATATGTTTCTGTGCGTTTGTCTGTGTGTTTATACACAAACACTGATGCACATAAAATACACAAACACACAAGCACACACGAGCGCGCGCACGCAAACACACACACACACACACACACACACACACACACACACAAACACACACACAGTCACTTCAGCCTTTTCCACTCCACTCTAACTCCATCGAGTAGGCATCGACAACACTACCCGCTGGACTGTTTTCCTCTGAGCACGCCCAATCGACAAATGGCTTTTGCATTGGCATCCAGAGCTATCAGAGGGACGAGGGGACGGGATAGCCGTGTTGCTGGCCAATGTGGGAGTCATTTGTCTCTGGGCAGGAGGGGGCGATGAGCCTTGCTGTCCCAGGTAGCTCGCCACGACCCCACCATGGTATGTAGGAGGCAGGACTAGGAGCGATAAGCAAGAGACTGCCGTCCCTACCCACTCCTCATCCCTCCATCCCCCCCCCCTCTGACATCCCCCACCCTCTTCCTCCTCTCCTCTCTAGGACCCCCAATCGGTGTCCCTAGAATCACTCTTCGACCATCGGGGAAGGCACTATGGTCACCCATTTAGCTAAGCCCCATTGCAGCTTCCAGTCCCCACCCCTCTACCGACTGTCCTACCCTTGTAACACCACTCTCCTCTCTTGCTTCAGAACACAGCCATCCCCTACTCTAACCACCCCCACTTTTGCCCAACCCCCAACTTGATCTCCTCTCCCCCGACACCCCACCCCCACCCACATCCCACCCCCATCCCCCCCAGGCATACTCCTTTTCCTAAACTCTGTGTCCCAACTTCACCCATACTTTATCTTTCCCTAGGCGCCTCTCTCTCTCTCTCTCTCTCTCTCTCTCTCTCTCTCTCTCTCTCTCTCTCTCTCTCTCTCTCTCAAGGCTCCGGTGATCG
>JAWQFJ010010026.1:7500-42500 GCA_034096865.1 Theodoxus fluviatilis | reverse complement strand
TTCTAATTCTGTTTACTTCACTGAATCGCTTGTAATTTTTAGACAGACGAAGCCACATAGAAAATTCCACTACAGTCAGAGAGTTAAAGAGAATGAGCTTAGCGATGTTGAATGATACTCCGATTTGAGTAGTAGCAGCCATCGCCCCGAAGAAAATTATTTAATTAGGTTAATTGCACCCTAATTACATGTTTGGTTTTAGAGATTTGAAAAAATAAAGTTTTTCACAATTTTATTTTCAACATCATTGCAACTTAAGTTGCATTGTTTTTCGGCAACATATCGATTCTAGAGGGGTAACAAAAGGCAGAAAATACTCCAAGTAGAAAACGCACCATGTTTACCCCAACTGATATTAGAGGGCTGTATCTCTGAAATGATCACGACTTTGGTTCAACGTCTACAACGTGCCAAAGCAAAAACAATCGGTACTTACAGGAACTTCCCTTCCCTTCGCTCTTATCTACAATATACACCAGTTCCTGGCAGTCCACCCCAAGTGCCCTCCTCTCTTCCTCAGCCCCTCAGCCTCTACTCGCTTGTTGAAACCATGTCCTTAGACAGGCGGAGATAGGCGAGCATGCTTTGGGGTTGGACGATGTGCGAGGCGCAGTGCCGTGGTTCTATCCCTGGGACAGGAAGAATCTGGGTTTATTAAAATATATAGATAATATTATTCAGGCTGCAATCCTGTGTCGTAAATCTGTCCATGCATGTAATTATGTCTGTGTGTGAATGATACTTGGTGAACATCTTCGATGCCCCTGCCCTTCTGTATGACTGCATTAGCTTTGCTTCAACGTCTACGACGTGCCAAAGCAAAAACAATAGATACTTACAGGAACTTCCCATCCCTTCGCTCCTATCTACAATACACTACTATGACACTTTTCTTGAAGCTCGGTTACAAATAAAGTACATTGCCACATATTTCCGTGCATTTTGGAATGTTAATGTGATATTACAAGCAGGGATTCATAAGTAGGGAAAACCATGTGGTTGTTCAATGAATTAGTATGAGAAAATATTATAAGGGTTGTAAAGTGCTGGAAACGTCGATGTCATCACGGAAGTTTCCAACTATTTCGGGGCGAATAACTTTCTCCATTAATTTATTTGAAATCCCTAAACTTAACTATGAAGGAATAGTCGGAAAATTAAGAATTTATTCAAATCATGGAAAGGAAGTAACCATACACTAATCGGAAAAATTAAAGTGATAAAACGCTTGCACTGTCTAAATTAACCTATTTCCTTATGAACATCCCTCGACCCCCAGATGATATAATTAATGAAATAAATAAGATATGATTCCAATTTATTTGGAATGGTAGGCCTAGTAAGATAAAGAAAGATGTTGCAATTAAAGAATACAGTGAGGGAGGGTTAGGGATGATAGACATAGACAGCTCAATAAAGCCCTTAAACTGACATGGATGAGACGCTTATTGTATGACTGTTTTACCTATAACAATGTACCCATCACAAAAAATAAATGTGAAATCATACTGAAGACGAGAGGAATTATTGATCCTAGTCCAATTTCAAAATTCAATCCATTCTGGAAAGAGGTTATAAAGCATTGGAATAAAGTGTTGTCGAAAATAGGAGAACCTGACTCGATAGAACAAATTCTTACTCAACCCTTATGGAATGATTCATTCATGAAAGACAACTACTTATTCAATCTAGCGTGGTATAACGCTGGTATACGATTCGTTAGAGTCATTATCAACGCAAATGGCCAGCCAAAATCATTCTCAGAAATTGTATCACAGTTTCAGACCAATGGCAATTTTATATTATATAATAGAAGAGTAAATAACATTCCACGGAAATGGCGACAAATTATTGTCTGTAATGCATATCAAGATACTTCTGAATATTAATGTTCCCCCATCAGGGAAATATTTGAAAATAGAGCAAAAAGAGGTATAACATTCTCTTACAATATTCTTACTAAAATATTTCAATACCTGCAGGACAACAGAAATGGTCTCGGAATTTATCAAACAACAATCTTCCTTGGATGAAGTTTTACGTATTAAACAGATGGGCTAATCCAGACAGTGCAACAAGGGCATTCCAATTCAAACTTATGCACAGACTTTTACCGGCATGTTCCCGTTCCGCCGTTTCCCATTTCGCCGTTTCCCATTTCACCGTTTCCCGTTTTGCCGTTTCCCGTTCCCCTTGTCACTTTGCCGTAAAATTGAGATACATAGAAATCAAGTAAATTGAGAGATATAGAAATCAGTAAAAGAGAGAGATATAGAAATCAGACATAACGTTAATTAATAGGGAAATGAGACATTTAATTAACTGAGAAATTTAATGAACTACACTGAAAACATTAAAAAGCATATACAAGCTTAAAATTTACTCTTTCATTCTTTCGGTCTCTCTTTCTCTGACATATTCTTTGAAGTCGAAGAAGCCCTTCTGACTGTTCTTGCTGCTCTCTGACATATTCTTAACCAATGGCAATAGCAGTGGAGCAAGCATCAACAAACTCCAAGAGGTCACGTTGCCCGCTGACCATTTCCTCGTGGAGTTGTTGGAGTCTCCTGGAAGTGGTAAGAAACCGAGGAGCTTTTCTGCACAGAGGTTGGCCTGCTCTTCGAAGTCAAAGGACTGACTGTTCTTGCTGCTCTCTGATGAGTGTGCACAGCTTGAAAATGTTTTCCTGTTCATTGACGAGTGGAATCCCTCAACGTGGTAATTCGTTCTTGCAGAATTCAATGCCATGAGATCGAATTGATTTCACATTCGGCGAGGGAATCTTGCTGCGACGTCATCGAACCATGTTCTGATGAAGTAGTCTGTCAGTTGCACAATTCTTGCATCGTCTGTAGCATCTCCCGCAATCAAAAGTCAGGCTTGGTCTTGTCTGTCGAGCCTACCACCGCTGCTTACGAGACGCTCGAAACGGCACAATCGACTTTCAACTTGCTTTTTAGTCAAGACCATGACAAGACTGTGGCACTCACTCGGGGTGTACAAGCAACAAACTGAAGACTACTCATACATGCCCACGTTCCCACTACGGCGAACCGAAACTAAAGAGGACGGCGAAATAGCACGGGATCGCCTTAAGAAAAAAATTGACGAATACGAACATACTGCCTGAATTTTACAGGTTGAGAAAGACAAATCGCGGCTTCCTTGGCGGAGGTTGGAGTGCTCTCCAGTCTGTATACGCAGTGGGAGTGCTCTCTAGTCTGTATACGCAGTGGGAGTGCTCTCCAGTCTGTATACGCAGTGGGAGTGCTCTCCAGTCTGTATACGCAGTGGGAGTGCTCTCTAGTCTGTATACGCAGTGGGAGTGCTCTCTAGTCTGTATACGCAGTGGGAGTGCTCTCTAGTCTGTATACGCAGTGGGAGTGCTCTCTAGTCTGTATACGCAGTGGGAGTGCTCTCTAGTCTGTATACGCAGTGGGAGTGCTCTCCAGTCTGTATACGCAGTGGGAGTGCTCTCCAGTCTGTATACGCAGTGGGAGTGCTCTCTAGTCTGTATACGCAGTGGGAGTGCTCTCTAGTCTGTATACGCAGTGGGAGTGCTCTCTAGTCTGTATACGCAGTGGGAGTGCTCTCCAGTCTGTATACGCAGTGGGAGTGCTCTCTAGTCTGTATACGCAGTGGGAGTGCTCTCTAGTCTGTATACGCAGTGGGAGTGCTCTCTAGTCTGTATACGCAGTGGGAGTGCTCTCCAGTCTGTATACGCAGTGGGAGTGCTCTCTAGTCTGTATACGCAGTGGGAGTGCTCTCTAGTCTGTATACGCAGTGGGAGTGCTCTCTAGTCTGTATACGTAGTGGGAGTGCTCTCTAGTCTGTATACGCAGTGGGAGTGCTCTCTAGTCTGTATACGCAGTGGGAGTGCTCTCCAGTCTGTATACGCAGTGGGAGTGCTCTCCAGTCTGTATACGCAGTGGGAGTGCTCTCTAGTCTGTATACGCAGTGGGAGTGCTCTCTAGTCTGTATACGCAGTGGGAGTGCTCTCTAGTCTGTATACGTAGTGGGAGTGCTCTCCAGTCTGTATACGCAGTGGGAGTGCTCTCCAGTCTGTATACGCAGTGGGAGTGCTCTCTAGTCTGTATACGCAGTGGGAGTGCTCTCTAGTCTGTATACGCAGTGGGAGTGCTCTCTAGTCTGTATACGCAGTGGGAGTGCTCTCTAGTCTGTATACGCAGTGGGAGTGCTCTCTAGTCTGTATACGCAGTGGGAGTGCTCTCTAGTCTGTATACGCAGTGGGAGTGCTCTCTAGTCTGTATACGCAGTGGGAGTGCTCTCCAGTCTGTATACGCAGTGGGAGTGCTCTCTAGTCTGTATACGCAGTGGGAGTGCTCTCTAGTCTGTATACGCAGTGGGAGTGCTCTCCAGTCTGTATACGCAGTGGGAGTGCTCTCCAGTCTGTATACGCAGTGGGAGTGCTCTCCAGTCTGTATACGCAGTGGGAGTGCTCTCCAGTCTGTATACGCAGTGGGAGTGCTCTCCAGTCTGTATACGCAGTGGGATGGAGAATTATGATAATGTATTGTGTCCTTTTTTATGGCAATTCTTTTAGGGGAATTTCCCCCCCGGTCGCCACTGTGCAGCGTCAGGTGACCGGGTTTACTCCATGGTAGGAGAGGCAATGTGCGTTAAGCACCTTGTCCAAGGATGCAACTCTAGGATCTAAACACTCTAACCCACACTGGGCCCCAGAGGCAGAGGAGGTCCGCCCATGCTGCCTCCATTTTCTTCGACTCTTCTGTCTCCGCGTGCAGGCACCTCCTTGTCTCGCCTCCTTAGTGCCCTCTCCCAGAACTGCCGTGCAGCAATTGCGGTTGTGTGCCAGGACTTTCTAGCTGTCTGTCTTGACGCCTGCGAGAATGAGGTCTTCTTGCCATGCATTTTGTAGCGCAGAAGTGGTTTGCCAGGTGTCTCCAGCTGTCTGTCTTGACGCGTGCGAGAATGAAATCTCTTTGACATGCATCCTTGTAGCGCAGCCTTGGTTTGCCAAGTGTTCCCAGCTGTCTGTCTTGACGCCTGCGAGAATGAAATCTCTTTGACATGCATTTTGTAGCGCAGCCGTGGTCTGCCAAGTGTTTCCAGCTGTCTGTCTTGACGCCTGCGAGAATGAGGTCTTCTTGACATGCATTCTTGTAGCGCAGCCGTAGTCTGCCAGGTGCCTCCAGCTGCCTGTCTTGACGCCTGCAAGAATGAGGTCTCTTTTACATGCATTCTTGTAGCGCAGCCGTGGTCTGCCAGGTGTTCCCAGCTGTCTGTCTTGACGCCTGCGAGAATGAAATCTCTTTGACATGCATCCTTGTAGCGCAGCCTTGGTTTGCCAAGTGTTCCCAGCTGTCTGTCTTGACGCCTGCGAGAATGAGGTCTTCTTGACATGCATTCTTGTAGCGCAGCCGTGGTCTGCCAGGTGCCTCCAGCTGCCTGTCTTGACGCCTGCAAGAATGAGGTCTCTTTTACATGCATTCTTGTAGCGCAGCCTTGGTCTGCCAAGTGTTTCCAGCTGTCTGTCTTGACGCCTGCGAGAATGAAATCTCTTTTACATGCAGTTTGTAGCGCAGCCGTGGTCTGCCAAGTGTTTCCAGCTGTCTGTCTTGACGCCTGCAAGAATGAGGTCTCTTTTACATGCATTCTTGTAGCGCAGCCGTGGTCTGCCAGCCTGTCTGCCCACCGTGGCTTGGCGACAACATAGGAGGCCCCTTTGGGATGCAGGCGACCTCCAAGTGGTGGACGTGGCCAAGCCGTCTCAAGCGTCTCTTGCGCAGCAGAAGATGCATGCAGAGTGAGCAGACTCTCCAAGACCTCGGTTTTGAGGATTTTGTCTCCAAAGGAGATACCGAAGATGCGCTTGAGGCTTTGGAGATGAAAGTTTTCCAACGCTTTTGTTGTCTGGCATGGTTCACCGTGGCATACGTCAACACAGATGCTTTGGAGATGAAAGTTTTCCAACGCTTTTGTTGTCTGGCATGGTTCACCGTGGCATACGTCGACACAGATTTCCTCATTTAAAAAATAATAGCAATTTCATCTGAACGGGTTTTTTCATTTAAAAAATGCAATTTAAATGTATCGTTTTCACGGTATCACACAAAACTACCTTTCTCACAATGTCAATTGATGCTTCGGCGTTTAAGTGCGTCGACCCACATTTTAAATTTTAAAACGAAGGAACTTACACGACCAGGTAATGCATTCAATATACAGCTTTGATAAATTAATGATGTTCTTTGCTTACAATTTCTGTAGATGGTGTCACGACTCGTTTCGTTTGTACTGTTGGTTAGTAGTTTCCCTACGCTGTTCATTAATTTTGCATTTGCTTTGATTGTAGTAGTTATGCTACTTGTACTTGCAAAGTGTGGTGAGCCGTGAAACTCCATCGTTCATCTAATGATTAAATTTTAGCTGAGCATGGTATTCTACAATTTTTTGTCTGTGGATGAATTTTCTTGTTTGTTTTTTTCGTGCCAGTTGCACGAGCTGTATCACCACAGTGGTGCATATTCTCTATTGCACGATAATTTTGCACCTTTCTTGTCTTATTTATAGTCAGAATTATGTGTGGAAGGGGATTTGAATTGAGAGTTCTGTTACTCTCGGTAGGCCCAGTATGGCTGTTGGAGAATTGTATCTCCTGCTTGGCTGGTTGCCTGTTTGGTTTTGTTTGGCGACTTGGTGTTGCCTGCTTCTGTTGGTGACTTGGTGTTGCCAGTGTTCGCTTTGGCGGATGTGCGTTGCCGATTACTGCTGCTCTTAATCTTGAGAGGTAAGGATATCGGATACACTTTTTCTCTTACTGTCTCGATTTGTTTGCGGTTTTATTGTATGTGCTTCTCATTCTGTTGCTTCATTGTTTCTTTAACGGAAGTTATAGTTTGTTTGTTTTGGTTATATTTCAGATTTTGGGGAGCCATGCCATTAACTTGTGGGACCGCAATCTGTTATAGGGCGGTAGGCCATTGAGCTGTGGGGTTATTTCATTGTGTTTTTTTAAGTCTACCGTTGGGACCATGTTGGCCCAGCTGGAAGAGCATTTCGGGCGCTGACCGAAAGGTCGTGAGTTCAGGCCCCGACTGTGGTATTACATTTTCTTCCTGTTTGTCTCATGCAGGTAAAACGTTAAAACTTCAGTCTGTATATTTTCATTGTTTATACAGACTTTTGTACGATGGATTGCATTTGATCACACTCGTGAATTGATTCTTGTTTTTGAGATTTATTGATATGAGTGTTCATTGGAAGGAGCATTTGGTAACAATTGTATTTGAAAAGCATAAATCTGTACCGATTAAAATTTTAAAGTTTCATCCTGTTTGTGGCGTTTTTGTTCAATAAGAGTAGTGACTGAGGAAGGAATTCTTTATTTTGTTTTATACTGTCTGCTGGTACCTTGAGTCATGTTCCACCTATACCAGCCTTGACAGATATGTTTCAAGTATATATACACTCGCGGACATAAGAAACGCGAAAAAGTTAGTGTGTATTTTTAATATTTTAAATACAATCTTGAGATATTTTGCGTACAGTGCCTATGCATTTGCACTCTTAACTACCGCACAACGTGCACATTTCGTGCACAGCGTTCTGTTTACAGTGGCAAAGGACGGTCAAATGCGGCATGGTGATCGCCTCATGGGAGGCACTTGCAAGTTGTGCAGCAAAATTTGCTTGTTGTAGCAATGTTCAGAGGTGGTACCTCAATAAAAAGCAGGCCTGAAAATTTTCTCTTTCCTTTTCATCAGTCCTCAGCAGCGATGCCAAGACTTAGCGTAGAAGAACGCAACCGAGCGCTTGGTCATTTGGAGGCTGGTGTTCCTCACAGTAGAGTCGCAAACCTATTCAATGTTCACCTCTCGACTATCTACCGTCTAGAGCACCGTTTCCAGGCGACTGGCACGGTTGCTGATGGACCACGGTCAGGCAGGCCTCGAGCTACAACCCCTCGGCAAGACCGCTACATTTTAAGAAGCCACCGGCAAGAAAAGTTCCTGAAGGCGACTACCACATCAGCAAACTTGCCAGGCAATGCCCAACGTCGAGTCAGCGCCAGGACAGTGCGCCGTCGCCTCAAGGAGAACGGGCTACTAAACCGTCGTCCAGCTCCAGGACCAGTGCTGACTCATCGTCATCGCCAGGCTCGTCTCCAGTGGGCTCGGGCTAGAATCAACTGGCGCAGGCAACAGTGGGGACGTGTGTTGGTCACAGAGGAGTGCAGATTCTGCATTGAAGCATACGCACGTGTTGGGATATGGCGAAGGCGGACCTACTTTTTCGCGTTTCTTATGTCAGTGAGTATATTAAAGAAAGCGTTTTCTGCGCGAACCAAAGACAACAATGGTGGCTAAATTCCAAAGACAACAATGGTGGCTAAATTCGCTGTAACTACGGCTGTACTCATGAGTCCTGACTGTAGTAAAACTTGGGTTTTACTCCATCGTTACTTATAAAGAAACCACCACTTTCGACTCATGCATGCCTAAGTAGTGATTTTTACTTGCATAACTGACACTTGCATAGTAAAACGTTACTTCCCTCCCATGCATACTGTTCCAGGGAATGAAGATGACACTGGTTCTTCACTGCGTCCTCCTATCTGTATTGACGCGTTTCTCATAAGGTTTTTTTCCAGTAAAGGAGCGATCAAATAGCCAGATCAGGGGTAAAGTGTAAAGCGATTTGAGATCCGGATGTGGGTAACGAGTCATTGTGTACAACCAAACAACTCCTTCTTACGTTGAATGAGCAGCGTCAGTGGCTGCTGAGATGTGTTGCCTGGCTCCCGTTTGCTGGGCAAGGGAACCGACCTCTCGTTGTACCCACACGAAGGTCAAAGAGGGGATTCTGAAACCCACAAGTGAAAAAATCCATTGCACTACGTTGTCTCCACACTTGTCGTGCTTGACCTCTCTTGCGGATCAGTCGCAGCCTCGTTTGTCTCCCCTTAGGAACGTTGTGCTCTTGTTACATTGCTCTGAGAACTTGTCTTGTCAGTTGCTCTGTAGGGTATTTATGCTGGCCGCCATTATTAGGTATCAAGGGGCATGCAAAGAAAAGCCAAAAACGGGTCTGCGTTTGCGAATGGCCACAACCGAGCCTCAGTTCTGGTTACTGAAAGCTGCAGCTGTGACTCCGTTTAATATGGCAAGGAGGGAGGCGAGCGAGTTCCGTATCATTTGGGTGATACCAGGGCCATTAGCCACGGCATTTTACCGTTGCAACTGTCAGTGGAAAGGACGAACGGACGTACAGACGGACGGACAGATAGAGGGAATGACGAATGGACAGACAGATGGAGGGACAGACGGACGGAGGGACTGACGGACGGAGGGACAGATGGACACACATATGCACATATACACTGAGACAGGCACAAGCGCCCGCACATACGTGCGCACGCACACACATGCTCAAACACACACACACACACACACACACACACACACACACACACACACACACACACACACTCACAAACACACTCACACACACACACTCACACGCACATGCATTATTGGTAAACAGTTCTCTAGATCAAACGCAAAACAAACTTTAGAGAACAGATGACATTTTCAAAAAATGTCGTACTGTACCAAGTTTGTCTATTTACTAGAACTGTAGCTTATTCACAAGTCTGCCTGTTTCCGCAAAATACTCCTCAGAAAAACAAACAAAAACTTTGCAAAGACAAAATGATTTTCTTTGTGTGTGCGTGTTTGTGTGTGCCTGTCTCTGTGTGTGTGTGTGCGTGTGTGTATGTGTGCGCGTGTGTATGTGTGCGCTTGTGAATGTGTGTGTGTGTGTGTGAGAGAGAGAGAGAGAGAGAGAGAGAGAGAGAGAGAGAGAGTGTGTGTGTGTGTGTGTGTGTGTGTGAATGTGTATGTGTGAGTGTATGTGTATGTGTGTGTTAGCTTCGTGAACAACGTTGTTACGAATCGAATGAGCCGAATGGTATGTGCACGTGATTGTGTTTTGACTGTGATTATTTTTTGCATGAGTTGGTGACGTAGTGACTGAGGAGTGTTCACGTGTGAGCGAATGATCCGATTGATTGTACATTTGCCGAGTGAAAGCTGTGTGCGACACTCCAGCGATTGAACCCCAGGGAGACGGGGTTCTTCAGCCTGGTACGAGTCCCAGAGACGCTAGCTGAGGCTCGGAGCTCTACCGGCGGGGGCCGGTGTGGAGACTGTCGGCGGGGGCCGCCTGAGCGCTTGTAGCGAGATTGTCGGCGGGGGCCGCACGTTAGCTCCAGTGAGCCCGGGTGTGGTCCGGTGCAGGTGAGGGATTGTCTGTGTGGTGAATACACTTCGTTATATATCAGAAGGCTGGTGTTCGGTTTTTTTCTTGTTTATTTTTATTTGTGCGGGCTAGGCTAACCTGAGGCCCAGTTAGTCGGTCCGTAACAAACGTATTCCCCAATGTGCTTTACAATCTTACGTAACATGTCTGCCAAAAATACTGGATCAAAAAGACAGAGTTCTACTGACCACAGTTAAGTCGAGCACTGCAGCTCTGTAGAAGGCAGTGACCTTTGGAGAACATGTAGGCCTCTTCCCCTAACTGCCTTGTCTGTCCAGATATGGCTTGAACGGCGTCAGAAGTCTAGACACCAAGTCAGCAAGGCAGATGGGATGGGAAGAAATAGAGGAGGAGAGAGGGAGAGAGGGAGGGGGAGAGGGAGGGGGAGAGAGGGAGCGAGGAGAGGGGGGGGGGGAGACGGGAGGGGAAGATACTTTGAGACTTTGAAGCTTTATTCGGTAGGCCTGCGGCCCTTAAACGAAAAAGGGTACAAAATCAACATGGGAATTGACATGAAACAATCATAGTAAAGCAATGAGTACAAAATAATATAATTTAATGACAACGCTCTGTGAAACAAATTTATAGAACAATTTTGTACGAACAGAGTCTTATTAACGAATTAGCCATCTACAGGTTCCCTGTGCGTGTGTGCGCACGATATTAAGGTAAGTGGCCCATCGCAAGGCAGACAAGAACATCCCTGGCTTCTTCCTTTTTCTTTTCATCTTTCCTGAAGGCCTTCACTGTACAAGAAGGGGTGAATGACAACATTAACATTTAAACAAGTTCAAAATACAGTTTAGGTTTGGAATCATATTAACAAATAATAACCCCAAAACAAACTAACAAACTCGCACACCCATACACGCACCCACACACACACACGCTCCCGCAGACACGCTTGTGAGCATGTACACGTCCCTTCGCGTACAAGAGACTAAAGAAAAGGAAATTACATTACTCTGTGTTTTAGGAAAACTCTCCACGACAGCAAATTAGCATTCACAAAACATGACAAAAGTTGTATGCGTTTGCAGGACACAAGCTACAAAATGCATGAAAACACAAGCAAACCATCAGCGACTCTCTTTCTTTTTGTACTTAAGCTTACACACCTTATCAGGAAGGGTTTTTCCACTTGCGACTTATCTAAATCTTTGGTTTGTAAGGGAGGGGAGGACTTTTGGGGCGGAGATAGAGGGAAACGACACGACACGAAAGCGATTTCTTACCAAACCTGCAAAAGTCTCGAGACTCTCGGCTAAGAGCACTCAATAACTACAACAAAACGAGAACCTGAATAAGAAAAGACAACAAAACTCACATGACAAAACTTTCTCCACGTTCTTCATGCCACGTGTATGGAAACAAGGATTTCAGGCGGGAAAACCAAACCTAAATAATGGCGGTTCGTTTCCTTTCCATTATGTAAGTCTGCACCCTCTACCGGTAGATCATGCAGCACTAGAGGCTTGTTCAGGAGTACAACGCGCTGCATGAGCGCTTCATGTTGGCAATTGAGCGCTCTTTGCCTCTCCTGAACACCTACAGATTTAGTGCAGCGCTTCACTTGTTAAAGGGGAGGTAAATCTTCTGCGCCCCATGCTGTGTTGCTAGACGCTAAGAAAGTGTTTTCTTTGCCACAGACATCGTTTATGCACGTTTAAATGTATTCTGAATGAATAAAGTCCACTACTGTGTCATCCTTACTTGCCATTACTCGAGCATACAGAGCGCTTGGGGCAAATAAAGCCCGTTTCAGTCCCAAAATGATGTTTCTGAGGGTTATTTTACTCATCGACAACCAGTGCGGGATCGAAGACGCCATTTTGAAAATCGTGTGAATCACCTCGGATCTGTGATGCACAGCGCTGCTCAGCGCTGAGTGAATCACGCGCCCCAAAATTGCTGTTCAGGAGTGAAACACGTGCAGCGCTGTGCAGCGCTTTGCAGCACTGTGCAGCGCTTTGCAGCGCTGCGCCTCCTGAACAAGCCTTAGGATAAGGAGAAAGTCAAACTAGCAGGCCTTAACACACTGCACATCAGCGTTCAATCAACATAGTCTGAGCTGTGTCAAAATCTGTCACGTCACATCAGGATGTTCATGTTCCCAGATTCAGAAGAGGGAGTTATGTTTTCTCCCGAAAGTCATGATCAGGGTGGAAGACGGATGGGTAACAGTCTCTGCAGTTCACCGTGGTAAGGCACACAAGGCAGGCAAATCTTTGCGATGAGCGAATAGGCTCTGCACAGCTGTCACACCACGCACCAGACCACTTTTCTTCTGACATGCACTGAAGCTCTTTCGTGACTTCTGCTGGGTCTGCACTCTTATTGCACATGAAGCCTTCAAAAGCGCACCGAAAACCTACTTCTGTACCGACCACTGCGTTTGGGTCAGGTACTGCTGCACTTGTGCTCTCGCAGGCGCCATCCTGGCATGACTGATTTTCATCACTGATCGGTGGTCTGTTGTCTTCTTTGCGCCTCATACCACACACATGGAACACAGAAGGAGGATCGCAGCATGGCTTGGTCGCAACTTGACCGTGCATGCGTCCAGGTGACACAATAGCACAACTCACCTCACGAGATGCACGCACCATGGGGCCTCGTTGCTGGGACGATGTCACTGCTCGAGATGGGGGTGGCCGTTGAATTCCGTCATATGAAGGATTCCTGGGCTCTTCTTCGGTGTCAGTCGCTTGGTGTACACGCCAGTGTTGAGATCTCCATTTCCTAGAACGATCGCGGTCTCGAGAGCGCTTTGAAGGAAATTTGTGAGTTTTGGCAATAACTTGTCGAGGTCTAGAAACCAATGGCGGGATTGGACTCGTTCATTTCATAGTAATGAAAATGTCACCAGGACAATTCGAATCAATTGTCCAATTCTGTAAACAATGTGTGTTCGCAATGTCTCTCACCGCGTTCTGGAGTACGTCAGGAAGATGAGAGAGAGAGAGAGAGAACGAACGAACGAACGAAAATTTTATTGATGAGGCCACCGGCCCATTTCAAGAGTACAGTTCGGGTGGTAACATTAGTCACAATAGAAGCTGTCTCGCTCAACAGATTCAATAGCATCTTGTCTTCTCTTGAATGCTTTATATATATATAAGCTAGTTGATCTTACATTCTTTGTTTGTATATCAGAAAAAAGGTCTTTAATAGGATCAATACTGTTTACATCCAGACAGGTAAATATATATTTTCCCCTTATATCACTAAGAGCTGGACAATATAATAGAAAATGCGTTTCATTTTCTTCTTTTTCTCTGCATAATGGACATAAATACTCGTTAGTACCTCTCGAGTATCTGTATTTATGGATATACAACTCCGATAAGCCCATCCTGAATCTTATGTATGCGTCTCGAAATACTTTCTTGTCAAGACAATATAAATAACACTCGGTACCAATAAATGTTTTAAAGATATTGTAAAATGAGTACCGATCACTATTAATGATTCGTAACTTCCATTCAGAATGAAATTTACTGATGAGTTTCTCTCTGATGTTTTTCAATAAAGCCGTCTCGTTCGTAACCCGCTGATTCAACCAGATCTCTTCGTAACCACATTCCACAAGTATATTCTTTACTTTGAAAACCCAAGATTTGTCATTGTTAGATCTATACATCATTTGGTAGACTCTGTAGGGTAATCGGTATGCGTCCATTTTTAATAACTTGAGCCAGAGCTTAATACTGCGTAGCTTTGCATTAACGGAAAGAGGAAAACGACCAGTATCCCCATAAACCATATCATTAGGTGTGTGTAAAGAAACATTTAAGAAACTCTTGAGAGCATGCAAATGGACACCTTCTATAATGTGGCAGTTATCAGCTCCCCAAATTTCAGCCCCATATAACAGAATGGGTTGAATCTGTGCATCAAATAGTTTAAAAAACACATCCGGTGATACCTGTGCAATTCTTCTCAGTGACCTCATCAGAAGTAAAAGTGCGGCTTTAGCTCTACAAGCCAAATCTTTCTGAATCTCGTTTGAACACAACTTAGTAGAGAGTACATTCCCTAGATATTTGTATTCTCTTACCACTTCAATCTGCACCTCACCTAAATACCATCTCTCGTGTCTGGCCAAATGACCTCCCATCCTGTAAACCACTACTTTTGTTTTATCAATATTAACTTGAAGACCAAGCCTACGTGCTGCGCATTGAAGAAAGTTAATCTGATTTTGGAGACCTACCACTGTGTCCGAGAGCAGAGCGACGTCGTCAGCAAACAGCAGAGCACTTATGTCTTGTGTGTTGGGCAAGATCTGCACACCGTGTTTGCTATTTTCAGAGATCTCTACAATTAAGGAGTTAATAAGGTAAGAAAATAAGATCGGACTGAGTTTGCAGCCTTGTTTTAACCCCGAAGAGGACTCAAAGAAATCAGTTAGACCTTCCCCCCCTCTGACGCAGTAACGTACCGATCTATACATGGCTATCAAAATATTCAAAATTTTCCCCGAAATTCCATTTCTTCTCAAAATATTCCACAAAATACTCCTGTTTACAGTATCAAAGGCTTTCCTAAAATCAACATACCCAACGTACAGTTTTTTGTGCATACACAGATATTTGTCAATAATACTATGAAGGACAAATATATTATCAACAGTGCTATATCCTTTCCTAAAGCCCGCTTGCTCTTCCCGAATTAGGTCATGTTGGTCTGCCCAATCCTGAAGCCGACAACAGATAATATGAGCAAACACCTTACTGAACGTGCTAGATAAGGCTATACCTCTATAGTTATCAGGGTTGTCGTTTGGGCCTCGTTTGTGAACCGGAACAATAATTGCTTCAGACCAAACATCTGGAAACACACCATGATCAAATATAGCATTAAACAGACGGAGTAACAATGGAAGTATCAATTGTTCGGCTGATTTTAACATTTCAGCTAAAATGTAATCAGTACCCGCAGATGACCCAACTTTTAGGTGCCTTATGGCATTTGATATCTCGGCCCGCGTAATAGGTGAATTTAAACTGCTGTCATCCAGGTGATGGTTCATTTTTGCCTCTGCCAGATCCTTGCTATTAGTAAATGATACTTCAGAAAAGATACCCCTAAAATGTTCGTATAATATTTGCAGAGGAATTACACAAGAAACTTGACATTTTGTACCCAGAGTTTTAACTTGTCTCCAAAAATGTGTACTGTCTTTGAGACTGGCACCAAGGGAATTACTCACTCTCCATTTATAGGTGTCTTTTTTATCTCTAACAATTTGCTTGTATTTATTTCTTTGATAGGTATATGCTCTTCTATCCTCATCTGCGTTGGTACTCAAGAACTTTCGTAAATATCGTCTGGCGTTTTTCTTGGAAATTAAACATTCCCTATCATACCAAACTCTCGAGGGTGAGTTCTGCCTGAGATAGAATGATCTCTTAAGAAAATCAGCCGCCTGTACGAGACATCTTGTCAGGGTTACAGTGAGTGTATTTACCTTCGGAGGAGTTTCCAAATCTATTTCTCCATCATTCAACTCTGACAGGGAAATCTGGAGGTTATGAGTATATTGGTGAGCGAGATTAGTATTCCAGACGATTTTAGTAATTGGCAAGGAGTTCGTTTCTTTCGAATATACTGAACATGTATTCCCTCGGGAAATGTTGAGCTCAAGACACATATGAGGGGAAGTAACTGTTTCCTCCACAAGTAGAGAATCAAATAGTACAACAAGATCATCAGACGCTATGCAATAATCTATCACACTACTTCCATTGTGAGATACATACGTAAATTTTCCTGAATTCTCTCCAAACAAGCCGTTCAAAATAGTAAGATCGTATGCGGTACACAAAGCCAACAAAGATTGACCAAACTCATTCAGTGTGACATCTTGAGAATCGCGCACAGAATTTACATTGCCTAATCTCATGTCTCCTAGTGTATCACTGTCCCATGAATTATAACATGACGTTCTAGCGTTCAAGTCTCCACATAGCAAAATATAGCAATCCTGATATTTGTCGTTAACAGCTGCAATACAACTTTCTAGATACAGGATACCATCAGTTACGTCTATCAAATCATAAAAAGGGGAACCAGCTGGGGGCACATATGCAAAAAATACGAGTACATTTTTCGTGGAGCCAAACACGGTTTTGTCTACTTTGAAAACCAGTATATTCTTATAAGTACACTCAATATGATGAAACAAAGATGATACCGACTTCTTAACAAAACACACAAGCCCCCCAGACATTCTCCCTCTAGACGAAAGCTTGTGTGCGGGCACCACAAATTTATCATATGATGTCAAGCAATTTAAATAATCAATTTTTTGCAAAAATGTTTCATACAGACAAGCAACGGAAAATGTTTCTATATACTGAAGAAAGTCGGGGTCATCGAATTTAGAGAGTAAACCGTCCACATTCCAAGATAGCAGTCTGAAACAGTCAAGGAGATCAGTACGGATACCTTCCAAACCACGACTGTGAGAGCTTGGGCCTTGGCCGTCCCCCTAGGTAGTGGAGTTGGAGTTCCTAGTCGCCCTGTCCTTCCCTCGGACTCGAGGGGGCGGAGAGGGTGAAGGGACTCGAGGCTTCACTACTGTCTCTGAGTGTCGGAGTCTTCTATCCCACACCCTTTCTTCACTGCCTCGCACTACAGTTGTTACCTCGACACTGGAGTTTGGGGGCTGGGATTTGTCTATCTCGGTCCTCGCGTCGTCGAATTCGTCGTCAGGGAGGCTTTCATCTTCTTCTCTTTCTTCTTCATCCTCTTCTTCATCCTCAATCCGTTCTTCCTCATCTTCTTTCTGTTGATCTCTGTTCTCATCACCCTCTTCCTCACAGATGACTTCTTCGTAAAGTTTCGAGAGAGAGAGAGAGAGAGAGAGAGAGAGAGAGAGAACGAACGAACGAATGGTTTATTGGGTAGGCCTCCGGCCTTTTCCAAAGCAAAGCAAGCAATACACATTAAGCATATGGAAATACATCAAGTGGAACATCTGTGCCGACATCACATCACATACGTATGTCTACCTATTCATCCAAATAGAAAGCGTTACATTCCGGTGAATTTACAGCCAAATCTCTTAAACTAAAGGCTTTGTACAGATATACACCTGTTGCTCTGGTTATAGTGTCATTTTTATTGCTTAAAAGAGTTTTCATTGCATTTTCAGTATGTGGCAAAAGATGAACCAACAAGTACCGTTCCCTCAAGTCCTGCAGAGCTGGGCATTCCAACATGAAATGAAATTCATCCTCCTCTTTTTCTCTACATAATGGACATAACAAATCATATGGTTGCTTCATATATCTTCGTCTATGGATGTACAAATCAGTGATGCCCATTCTAAAGCGGACGAAAACATCTCTGAAAACCTTTTTATCGATACAACTGAGGTATTTTCCCACCACACACTGATTTCTTTTTCTTTGTAGAAAATATATCTGTTACTTCCGTTCAAGTTTTCCATCCATTGTATACGGAAATAATCTATAAGTCTGTCTCGAAGGCATTCAATGTAGATACGATCATTTGCAGTGGACTGGTCCATCCAAATACTTTCAAATCCAAACTTGGACCAACAAATCCTTTACCATCATAGCCCATGAGACGCAATTGAGAGAGAGAGAGAGAGAGAGAGAGAGAGAGAGAGAGAGAAAGAAAGAGACAGAGAGAGACAGAGAGAGAGAAACAGACAGACAGACAAACAGACATACAGACAGACAGACAGACAGAGACAGAGACAGAGACAGAGACAGAGACAGAGACAGACAGAGAGAGAGAGAAAGAGAGAGAGAGAGAGAGAGAGAAGAGAGAGAGAGAGAGAGACAGACAGACAGACAGACAGACAGACAGACAGACAGACAGACAGACAGACAGACAGACAGACAGACAGACAGACAGACAGACAGACAGACAGACAGACAGACAGAGGAGAGAGGAGAGAGAGAGAGAGAGAGAGAGAGAGAGAGAGAGAGAGACGGACGGACGGACGAACGGACGGAAGAGAGAGAGAGACGGACGGACGGACGGACGGACGGATGGACGGACGGATGGACGGACGGAGGAAAGGGTTAGAAGAGAGGGGTGGGTGGAGACACTATATGGCATTATAGGGGACGTGAACTATGAATAGTGGGAATGTGGGTGAGGTTTGGGATATAGACGGAAGTGAGGATGGTAGTGAGGGGGTGGGGGTTTATGACAAAGGGGGGGGGGGGTGATGGAATAAATGATGGCAAGGGGGAGTGGGAAAGGCTGGTAGCTAAGTGCCAGGAAATTGACATAGATTGAGCAAGAGTAGGACAGGCATCAGTGGGTCAGTGAGGCACTTCTAATCTGGGACTGGAGGTGAACAACCTTGCAGCGTTAGCATTTTTTCCGTCCTTTTCTGGAAAGACGTGCGCAGACAACAAAGAAATAACACTGAATATGTTGATAACATTGCACATTTTCAAAATAAGTTTTTCAATCTGACATGTTGAATGACTGAGTACATGCTGACTGTGAAAATAAGAGTTAAGAAACACTTCCTGATGAACTAAATTCGGATTGAGTGATATGCAAAGGATACAAAAAAAACTTAAACTGAATGCAAAGAGACATACAATTTAGATACGTTCTAAAATGACGACAGACAAACAGAATTTTCACATTTATCTATCTCTGTCCAAACGGTTGAAGTCATGTGTCAGTGTCAGATTAGTGAAGGTTTTAAAGTGAAAAGCGGTTTGATGCCCCGCTTTCAGTGAAATTTACAATAAATACAATACAATACAATACATTACAATATAATACAATACAATACAATACAGTAGAATACAGTAGAATACAGTAGAATACAGTAGAATACAATATAATATTGTAATGCTCTTTGAATGAAAATTTGCAATGCTTCAAAACAGGCCAATGGTTTTACTTCCCTTGAGAATTTTCGTGCCACAGAAAAAAAGAAGAGAAAAAACCCCGACAATTAATAATGAAATGGGTTGAAACCAAACAATCCACACTCTCCAATGCTGTGGAACTCTTCAAATGAAAATGAAATAAATGCATAACTGTCCCTTTACTCTCTGTTAAAGATCTTTTTCGCTCAGCCATTCAGGACGCATGGTTTGAGTCTTCGAAATTTAATGGAAATATTTACCCGAGTTCTTTTTAATTCTCACTGAGAACAAAACAAACAACCCACACACACACCCAAATAACAAGCAAACAAACACCAGTAACTGAGCGTGCCTTTCAAAGAGGCAAAATGTAAACCTTCTTTTGCATCATTCATCTAGTCATGCTAGTTCAAAGAGTGAATGTTCCCATGTATGATGACGCCAATGATAGAAATGACCCGAACAATAAGTTCTTTTGTCCAGCAATAAGGAACCTAATGTCATAAAACTTTTCCCCTTCGTTTTCAACCTGGATAATGAATTCAGTTCCTCCCTTTTCCCAAAGCACACAGAACTAAATGTACCCCTTGTTGCGTAAATCGACTCTAGGGCTTTCACACGCATGACGTAATACCATGGAGCTCTACGATACACACAACGCTGAGCTCACTGCACTCCTTGTATGGAAACCAATATATCTCTACGACCACAAATGCATGTCGGGAAGCGCTTGCTCTCACGCTGGCGAAAGCTTTCCCTCCATTTCTTTCAAGTAAGTCCCCCACCTGTTCGCCATCTCTCCTGGCTTTGCGGGACAAGGCGGGACTTTGTCCTTCGTCAGAAAATGGCGGCCGCCTGGGAGCGACTGGGAACTGATAACACTTGGCAACAGAATCAACTTCGTTCATCGCTCTCTGAGGTTGTCCGCCTCCTTGGCTCGACAGCTCTGCGGGGGGTGAAAGCCGCAGCCTAAAACATCGGCGCTGAGGTAACCAAGAAAAGTTATCTCCCTGCAGCAGCATTTTGCCGCCCAAATCTGCAGCGCTAGGAAACGAGTCAGGAGAGTCCCTCCTACTGCATGAAATGTTCCAGGTAATCTGGACAAGGATCAGCCAGGCCCTGTCTAATGGTCGCTTTACTGGGACAATTGGGAGTGGATGGGACGTGAAGGCTGAATTGAGTGATGGCGTACCGCACGACCTTCCAGCATCTTCCCACGTCAGTGCGTGACCCAGCGTTATGGAACAGCAGATAAGCTGTGGCACCAGACAGTTCCAAAGGTGACTTGAGGGCATTACAGAAATGAATGAAAGAAAAAGGAGGAGGAGGAGGAGGAGGAGGAGGAGGGGGGGGAGGAGGGAGGAGGAGGAGGAGGAGGAGGAGGAGGAGGAGGAGGAGGAGGAGGAGGAGGAGGAGGAGGAGGAGGAGGAGGAGGAGGAGGAGGAGGAGGAGGAGGAGGAGGAGGAGGAGGAGGAGGAGGAGGAGGAGGAGGAGGAGGAGGAGGAGGAGGAGGAGGAGGAGGAGGAGGAAGAAGAAGAAGAAGAAGAAGAAGAAGAAGAAGAAGAAGAAGAAGAAGAAGAAGAAGAAGAAGAAGAAGAAGAAGAACAAGAAGAAGAAGAAGAAGAAGAAGAAGAAGAAGAAGAAGAAGAACAAGAAGAAGAAGAAGAAGAAGAAGAAGAAGAAGGAAGAGGAGAAGGGAGGAGGAGGGAGGAAGGAAGGAAGGAAGGAAGGAGGAAGGAAGGAAAGAAGGAGGAAGGAAGGAGAGAGGTGGGAGGAGGAAGGAGGGAGGGAGGTGGGAGGAGGGAGGGGGGAGGAGGAGGAGAATTAATAAGATTTTTTTGTTCTTCTCCAGCATTTTGTTCCAGAAGTAAATTTGAGTTGTCTTTTAAGGGCTTGTGCACCTTCCCCCCCCCCCCCCCCCCCCCCCCCTTCCTGTTCCTCTTCTGTTGTTTTTTTCCTTCCTGTTCCTCTTCTGTTTTTTCCCCTTCCTGTTCATCTTCTTTTTTTTCCCTTCCTGTTCATCTTCTGGTTTTTCCCCCCTTATCTTTCAAGTTGTTTGTCCTTTCTTTCCCAATGTGATGCTTACGTCCGCTTATCTTCACTTCATTTTGATCATTGTGGAGATTTCTGTTCATTTTCCTGTGACTGCTCTCTCCTGTTCAACCATCTGCCCCTTCTGCTTCTGCTTCTCCTCGCCCTCTACCTCGTCCTCGTCCTCGTCCTCGTCCCTCTCTTTGCTCTTTTCCTCATGCTTTTTCTTGTTCACCCTGTGGTCTCTCTCCTTTTTGTCCTTCTGTGTATTTGTGTCTGTTGACCTCCATCAGGAAACTCTTACACTGTTTACGTAAACGTTTGCCTCACGTGTTATAGCGTGAAAAATATCCCTTGAACAGTAAATAAAACATTCAGACTTGAATGCTGTGGAAACTGTTACGTTCTTACACGTAGCCCATCTCATGAAGGATGTTTATTTGTGTACCTCTGTATGGAGTTAGTCTGAAGTCAAGGGTTAGGACAGGGATTATGTGATAGGCAGCCGACCCAGTTTTGTATCTTGTGAGTCACACTCGAAGAGGTGTAGTCTTGAAAGATCAGCGCTGCTTCACAACAACCTACTTTGGCCGGACTGTTTAGGCAACCAGCTAACGCTAACAGCTCCTGCAATATAAACCTTCTGTAGGGATTTTACAGTGAATGACGAATTACGTTAAATTCATTCAAAATGTTTAGAATGTCTTATCATTAGACCACACACAAAAGTTATAGCGTGTGTGACATGGCCCCTCGAAAATAGGGCCGCTAGGTCGGCTGGAACTTTTTCCTTGTCTTTTTTCCCCAAAGTTTCATAAGAGGCCAGACTGAATATAAACTAAACTTTCTTTCACTGAAAACGCATTTCTAAAATTTAAATTGTGGTTTCTCTGAGTGCTCGTAGGGCAGGGAAGATGAAACAGCACGCATTTCATTGCTTGCCCTCAATTTCTGTCTTTCTTTCTTTCTTTCTTTCTTTCTTTCTTTCTTTCTTTCTTTCTTTCTTTCTTTCTTTCTTTCTTTCTTTCTTTCTTTCTTTCTTTCTTTCTTTCTTTTCTTTCTTTCTTTCTTTCTCTCTCTCTTTCTTTCTTTCTTTCTTTCTTTCTTTTATTTCTTTCCTTTCTTTCTTTCTTTCTTTCTTTCTTTCTTTCTTTCTTTCTTTCTTTCTTTCTTTCTTTTCTTTCTTTCTTTCTTTCCTTCTTTCTTTCTCTCTCTTTCTTTCTTTCTTTCTTTCTTTCTTTTTCTCTTTCTCTCTTTCTCTCTTTCTCTCTTTCTCTCTCTCTTTCTTTCTTTCTTTCTTTCTTTCTTTCTTTCTTTCTTTCTCTCTCTCTTTCTTTCTCTCTCTTTCTCTCTCTCTTTCTCTCTGTCTCTTTTTCTCTCTCTTTCTCTCTCTCTTTCTCTTTCTCTCTCTCTTTCTCTCTCTCTCTCTTTCTCTCTTTCTCTCTTTCTCTGTCTCTTTCTTTCTCTTTCTCTCTCTCTTTCTTTCCTTCTTTCTTTCTCTTCCTTCCTTCCATCCTTCCATCCTTCCTTCCTTCCTTCCGTCCTTCCTTCTTTTCTTTTTTTCTTCATAATTTTACAAAGTTAAGGATGGACAGGAAAATAGCATTAAAAGGGTCGGTCGGCTTACAACAATATTTTCTCGGTGGTGGGTTGCTTTTTGGAAAAAACAACCTACCTTATAGTTATACACCTACAACTGTCGCTGCGCATATTCTTTTTTAACTCACCCAACCTGATAAACATGTGATCAAGCATAGGTTGCCCCCTTCCTCCTTCCCCCTGTAGGTTGGAAGTAAGATTACACCCACACAACCCCCTGCGCGATTCGTAAATATGCAACCGACTAGGGGTAAGGAGACTTGAATTTACTCTGATCAGTTCTTGTCATTTTCGTGGACAGTTGCTTTACATAGCCTACAAGGTTGATAGACCGTAAATCTCAAATTGACATCGATCATCAGTCCCCCTAATTCCTCCTCCCTTCCCCCCTCCCCCCCAACACACACGCACACATACACGCGCGCACACACACACACGCACACACACGCGCGCACACACACGCGCGCACACGCACACACGCGCACACTCACACAACGCGCAAACACACATAACACGCTCTAGAGTCGGATCATTTCTGTGTGTTAGTAGAGTTTGACATGGACCTCCCCTCACCTGTCCCTGAGTTCCGCGTTGTGCGCAATCTCAGTGCCATTGACAGAGCAACTTTCCGGGGGGGATCTCACCACGGAGTTAGCTCGCTATGAGGACTGTTCTGCCAGTCAGTACAACACCGCCCTTAAGGCTGTTCTTGATAAGCACGCCCCTGTCTCCAGGCGCAAAGTGTCCTCTAAGAGGGTGACTCCGTGGTTTGGTCTTCTTGGAGATGAACTGCTACAGGCAAAGAGGGATCGGCGCCGTGCCGAGAGAGAGTGGAGGGCGTCGGGTGTGACTGTGTACCATCAGTTGTACATAAAGGCCAAGAATTTTGTGACTTTCATTGTCCATAAAGCAAAATCAATGTTCTACATATCTCAAATCGCTGAGGCAAAGTCTAGCAAGGAGTTGTATCACATTACCAATGATCTGTGTGCGAGAAAAAGCCCTACCCAGCTTCCCACGGTGTATCCCTCATCCTCACTCCCCAGCGTGTTTTCTAACTATTTCGTGACCAAGGTAGATAAGCTGCGAGAGGACCTTGACTCTCAGCATTCTGTCCCACCCCCCCTTGGTAAACCATTCAGTGGCAATTTCCTAGAATCTTTCGCCCCTGTCACTGAATCAGACGTCCGCAAGATCTTGTCTAACTCCGCCCCTAAAACATGTGAACTTGACCCTATCCCAACTCCCCTGCTCTTTGAGTGTTTAGACGTAGTGCTCCCCACCCTGACCAAGATTGTAAATGAGTCCCTCACTTCTGGAACCTTCCCGGATGTCCACAAAACTGCTCTTGTCACCCCACTGTTGACGAAACCTAACCTGGACTATAATGAGTTTAAAAACTTCCGGCCTGTTAGTAACTTGTCATTTGTTTCAAAACTGATAGAAAAGATAGTTCTGTCTCAGCTCTCTGCTCACCTCACGTCCAACCATCTGTTCAACCCCCTACAGTCTGCGTATCGGCCTGGACACAGTACAGAAACAGCTTTAGTGAAAATTGTAAATGACCTTCTACGTGCTCTAGACAGAGGAGAAGTCTCTATTCTGGCGCTGTTCGATTTATCGGCAGCATTTGCCACAATAGATCATGCTATTCTCATCAGCCGTCTTGAATTTGTGTTGGCGTTAGTGACTGCCTTGAACTGGTTTTCGTCGTACTTGTCCAACCGTACTCGGACTGTATCCATCAACAATAACACTTCTGATCCTACTCTGCTGCGCTATGGCGTGCCACAAGGGTCGGTCTTAGGACCAGTTTTATTTGTTCTGTACACCACTCCTCTCGCAGATATCATGACTGCCCATTCGGTTCTTCATCATTCTTATGCAGATGATACGCAGGCGCAAAAGTCGGGTGATCCCAAGAGTTTCGACACTCTAATGCACTCAATGCAAGCATGTGTCCTTGACGTCAAGTCATGGATGACATTCAATAAGCTGAAATTAAATGATGAGAAGACCGAGGTAATGGTTGCCTCCTCACCACGCATGTCTACCTCTGTCCAGCTCCCAGAGTCCATCACCATCGGCAATGCTACTGTCCCCTTTTCTAACACAGTGAAAAATCTAGGCGTTACGTTAGATTCCCACCTCACTATGCATGCACAGGTTCAGACCATCATTCGTTCTGTGAACTTTGAGCTCCGTCGCATCGGTTCAATCCGTCACTATCTCTCTGAGCAAGCGGCCAAGACCCTTGTCTCAGCGTTCATTCTATCCAAGCTAGATTATTGTAATGCTCTGCTTTATGGCTGTCCCGAGTATCTCATTGGCAGGTTACAAAAACTGCAGAACAACGCCGCTTGCCTGATCTGTAGAGTCCGCAAATTTGAGCATATCACCCCCCATCTTCAGAAACTACACTGGCTCCGTGTCGAGGAACGTATCATTTACAAAATTGCATGCTTATCTTTCAATGCATTCACACAGACAGGACCCGCATACCTCACAGCCCTCATAGACACTTACACGCCACGCAGAACACTTCGCTCTTCAGCAAACACCACCACCCTCGTCCCTCGTAAAATGAAATAATCTTTTGGTGACCACTCTTTCTTTGCCTCCGCTCCTCTCGTCTGGAACTCTCTCCCTGCTAATCTTCGTCTGTATCCCTCTTCCAAGTCTGACTCTTTCCGCGCTGATCTAAAGACACACCTGTTCTCTCTTGCATACACATCTGCCAAATAGCCCCCCACCCCCACCCCCCCACCCTCCCTCCCATTGACCCCACCCGCTCAACTTCACAGCTCCCCGTACATATTCTCGTAATTGTATTTTGTAAATATTTTGTTTTAGAATCACTTATCTCGTTTGTGTTTGCTTGCTTGTTTGTTCTTTTCATTTGCTTATTTCATTCTTGTTTAGATTGTCGATTGGTTGTCTGCTTGCTTGTTTATTTACTGTGTTGGTATGCCTGCTTGATTATGTTCGATTATTTAGCCTGCTTGTTTGTTTATTTTCTGTTTGTTGTATGCTTGCTTCAACTGTGTTTGATTATTCTGCCTGCTTGCTTGTTAATGTTATGGTTTTGTATGCTTGCTCTGATTGTACGTGATTTTGCTGCTAGTGTTGATTGCCTACGTGATTTGCTTGTATCTGATTGTCTGCTTGTGATGTGAGAACGAGATTGTAAAGCGCTTAGAGCTCACCTGAGAATAAGCGCTATAGAAATATCCATTATTATTATTATTATTATTATTATTATTATTATTATTATTGTTATTATTATTATTATTATTATTATTATTATAATTGTTGTTGTTGCTGTTGTTGTTGTTATTATTATTATTATTACGCACACATGCACACACATACATACAACATGCACACAACACGCACACTCACACACATATGCACACACGCACACGCACGCGCGCATGCACACTCACACACGTATACACACACAGACACACAGACACGCACATGCATACACACATTTACACACACACACATACACACGCATACACACACACATACACACACATACACAAAACACACACACACACATATACACACACATACACACACACAAAACACACACACACACACACACACACAACACACACACATACACGCGCGCGCACACACACACACACACACACACATATACGCACGCGCACACACACACAACATACACACAGACAAACATACACACATGCACACACACACACACACACACACACACACACACACACACACACACACACACACACACACACACACACGCACACACTGTCGGTCAACACTCCAAAGACAAAGTGTTTTCATTACTGTGGAAGAGACGTCAATTCATTAAGAGCGCTGTGGGTGCTTGCACGACACCCATTAGGAGCCTTGACTTACTTGCAGCCCTGACATCACTATCTGTGTGCACCCCTTTGGAACTGAGGGGCAGTGTCGTCTGATTGGTCAGTCCAAAAACCACATCTTGTGGGGGGACACAGAGGCCCGCTAAATCCTCCTAGTAAGTGCTTTCATTAAAAACAATTTCATTCAAAAAAGTACTTGAGTGACAAAAGTAATGTTGTCTCTCATTAGCCGCTCATATTGTTAACGTCTTTGCTGTTTTCCCCTGCCTGGTATTTACCTGTGGGTCGCAGGTAACAACAGACCCACCATGTCTCCTTATGCGACTGAAAAAAAAAGCGAACAACTTGGGAATACGAGATCGGACTTGCTCTTTTTCCAACCAGCTCGAATGATTCAACGTGATCAATGATCTTACATAGCCTACAAGCCCTGATGAGCCGACATACTCCTCCCACCCATCTAGTGTGATCAATAGCCTTGCACAGCCAGCGAAGGCTCATTGGCTGTATCACTCCACCCATTCATTCATATTCTTTGATAACGTCTTTGCTATTTCCTCCTTCCTGAGAAGTGCAGTCGACTCGCCTCCTACCGACTGGCTACGACCACTCACACGCTAATCTGTGAGGCTGACTGCTGACACATTCATGACAGCGAACTGTTCAACTGTCGTATCCTTGACACCATCTGTAATAAACGAACAGTCGTAATATTAAACACGCAAGCATGCACGCTCGCGGACGCATGCACTTATCCAAGCACGCACCTTTGCACGTACCTAAGCACGCCTTGGAACACACACACCATCATCATTGATGTCCTTCGCTTGGCGAAGATGACGTCAGTGTCGTCTCATGTGGGACCACAGACCAAACTCGGATGCGCAGGGGTGTCCGCACACAGGCCAGGCTAAGACAGCAGCAGGATTATGTCCTCGGTCGTCTCTGGTCTTGCGTTTCCGGTCGAGGATGGCAGATGCTCCATTTCAAAGCCACACACACACACACACACACACACACACACACACACACACACACACACGCACACACACACACACACACACACTAACGCGCGTGCACACACACGCACACAAATACACATGCTCGTAGACTTTTACACCTACGCATGCACACACACACACATACACACACATACACACATGCACGCACGTACACACGCATGCATTCATAAACGAACATGCACGCACACAATTGTGCAGGCATGCGAGCACACACACACACACACACACACACACGCACACACGCAACACACGCAACCCACACAATACACACAACAACACACAACACAAACAACGCACATAAGACACACACAGCGCACACAAGACACACAACAACACAACACACAAGACACACAGCACACACACAATACACACACAACACACGCAACACACACACACAACGCATTCACAACGCACACACAACGCACACACAACACACGTAACACACACATACACACGCACACACAACACGCACACACACACAACACACACACACACACACACACACACACACACACACACACACACACACACACACACACACACACACACACACACACATGAGACTGTGAATCAAAGGGAAGTAACTTGGAAGTAGTTATCTCCCTTATATTGTTCCCCTTGTCAAGAAAATTTTCACTGATTTCTTAGGTATTTTCGATCGTTAATTGTAGCAAATGAGTATCATATGTCATTCATCGACTTCGCAAGACGAGTAAACAAACAGCTATATTTTGGCAGTAAAGAAATGAACAATTTTTATCAATTTCTACGGAAAAGTTTCATTACTTCTCCCAACATTAATACCGTCACCCCAAGGTTGCTCAGATACGTAACTCTGTGTTTTAAAATTGACTTTAAGATGAAAGAGGAAATCTGTTTTACATTATTACATCAATATTTTAAAAACTAGACAAAAACACAAAGTAAGAACTGTTTCGATTAACGTTGTATCAATCACGAGAAACGCGAACTAAAGTCTAATGGCTTAAAGTGAGCTGTGTAACCATATCTCTAGCAGGTGGTCTGGCTTACGAAATAGCCGGTGGAATAGTCCAGTCATTCATGTACGTGTATTGCATTCAGCAGACCTAGACCGATATCTGGTTTGCATGAGAAATAAACAAGAAAGCTCTCATGATTTATGCAAGGCAACCCCTGCGAGTCCATGGTATCAATACGCCCGCTCAGTCTCCATACGCCTTTTCCAAAAGGCGGAGAACTGGAGAAAAAATAATCCTGACTTGTTCACATCAACCAACACTGGTGACTTGCAATCGCATGTCTCGCAAACCCTGCAAAAGCTTGATAAGCTGTTAAACCTCGATTGTTAAACTCATCTGCCTCAAGACACCAAAGATACAAGAATGATGCGTTTCAATCGTATTTGCACCACAGGTTGAATCCCTTCATACAAATATCAATACGTGTAACTGTTCCAGAGCATGCCTTTGTTTCTATAGCACGTCTGCATAAAATCATATGGATGCAATTCATTCGTTCTGTGTTCTGCCATTTTCTCATACGAACGACGATCACGCGAAACACAGACAAGGGAGTTAACTCCTGTAAGCTTCTCAGCAACCTGGCGCGGAGAAACGATCACGTGCGTGATAAGATGCGCATGAACGCAAGTAGAGACATTCGCACTGTGCAGGCAGAAACAGACCCGCTCTCAATGTAGTAAGTGTTCACATACGCACACATGCTGATGCGCGCACGCGCATACACACACACACACACACACACACACACACACACACACACACACACAACACACACACGGAGAGAGGAAGAGAGAGAGAGAGAGAGAGAGAGAGAGAGAGAGAGAGAGAGAGAGAGAGAGAGAGATGCGAGAGGTTAATGAGAGAGAGAGAGAGAGATTCAGACTTAAGATATTAGACTTCATTCGTCTAGGCTAGCGTTGCATCACAAGGGGTAGATACATTTGACTGGCCACAGCTTCAAGTTGAACACAGTTTCGTGTCAATCAAAAGGTAAATTCAAACTAAAACAAACGATTTACATTCCTTGGAGTTTACAACTGTTTCTTATGTTTTCGCGTTAAGAATTCTTGGAGTATAAGTCACAAATTAATGGCTTTATAAAGACAATCTGAGAGTCACTTGGCTGCAGAAGTAAGGGAAGAAAAGTGTGGTCCTTTATCAAAAACATCAAAATTTGTTGAGCACAACTGTGTGCAAAAAGTAATGACTGCTTAGTTGTGTAGCATCCACATATCATTTGACAAAACTTGGTAGCTGAGACAACCCATGTCAGGGAAAAGACTCCTGGAAAAACACATGGTGTACAATTTATGCTTAGATGCAAAATCCTCTATAGCATAGGCATTATACTGCTGCCAACATATATACATAGAAAGAGAGAGAGAAAGGGATATATATATATATATATATAGATAGATAGATAGATAGATAGATAGATAGATAGATAGATAGATAGATAGATAGATAGATAGATAGATAGATAGATAGATAGATAGATAGATAGATAGATAGATAGATAGATAGATAGATAGATAGATAGATAGATAGATAGATAGATAGATAGATAGATAGATAGATAGATAGATAGATAGATAGATAGATAGATAGATAGATAGATAGATAGATAGATAGATAGATAGATAGATAGATAGATAGATAGATAGATAGATAGATAGATAGATAGATAGATAGATAGATAGATAGATAGATAGATAGATAGATAGATAGATAGATAGATAGATAGATAGATAGATAGATAGATAGATAGATAGATAGATAGATAGATAGATAGATAGATAGATAGATAGATAGATAGATAGATAGATAGATAGATAGATAGATAGATAGATAGATAGATAGATAGATAGATAGATAGATAGATAGATAGATAGATAGATAGATAGATAGATAGATAGATAGATAGATAGATAGATAGATAGATAGATAGATAGATAGATAGAGATAGATAGATAGATAGATAGATAGATAGATAGATAGATAGATAGATAGATAGATAGATAGATAGATAGATAGATAGATAGATAGATAGATAGATAGATAGATAGATAGATAGATAGATAGATAGATAGATAGATAGATAGATAGATAGATAGATAGATAGATAGATAGATAGATAGATAGATAGATGATAGATAGATAGATAGATAGATAGATAGATAGATAGATAGATAGATAGATAGATAGATAGATAGATAGATAGATAGATAGATAGATAGATAGATAGATAGATAGATAGATAGATAGATAGATAGATAGATAGATAGATAGATAGATAGATAGATAGATAGATAGATAGATAGATAGATAGATAGATAGATAGATAGATAGATAGATAGATAGATAGATAGATAGATAGATAGATAGATAGATAGATAGATAGATAGATAGATAGATAGATAGATAGATAGATAGATAGATAGATAGATAGATAGATAGATAGATAGATAGATAGATAG
Source organism: Theodoxus fluviatilis (assembly GCA_034096865.1). Classification (NCBI taxonomy): domain Eukaryota; kingdom Metazoa; phylum Mollusca; class Gastropoda; order Cycloneritida; family Neritidae; genus Theodoxus; species Theodoxus fluviatilis. The sequence goes on along the minus strand of JAWQFJ010010026.1, from coordinate 11,320 downwards.
ATAGATAGATAGATAGATAGATAGATAGATAGATAGATAGATAGATAGATAGATAGATAGATAGATAGATAGATAGATAGATAGATAGATAGATAGATAGATAGATAGATAGATAGATAGATAGATAGATAGATAGATAGATAGATAGATAGATAGATAGATAGATAGATAGATAGATAGATAGATAGATAGATAGATAGATAGATAGATAGATAGATAGATAGATAGATAGATAGATAGATAGATAGATAGATAGATAGATAGATAGATAGATAGATAGATAGATAGAGATAGATAGATAGATAGATAGATAGATAGATAGATAGATAGATAGATAGATAGATAGATAGATAGATAGATAGATAGATAGATAGATAGATAGATAGATAGATAGATAGATAGATAGATAGATAGATAGATAGATAGATAGATAGATAGATAGATAGATAGATAGATAGATAGATAGATAGATAGATAGATAGATAGATAGAGATAGATAGATAGATAGATAGATAGATAGATAGATAGATAGATAGATAGATAGATAGATAGATAGATAGATAGATAGATAGATAGATAGATAGATAGATAGATAGATAGATAGATAGATAGATAGATAGATAGATAGATAGATAGATAGATAGATAGATAGATAGATAGATAGATAGATAGATAGATAGATAGATAGATAGATAGATAGAGATAGATAGATAGATAGATAGATAGATAGATAGATAGATAGATAGATAGATAGATAGATAGATAGATAGATAGATAGATAGATAGATAGATAGATAGATAGATAGATAGATAGATAGATAGATAGATAGATAGATAGATAGATAGATAGATAGATAGATAGATAGATAGATAGATAGATAGATAGATAGATAGATAGATAGATAGATAGATAGATAGATAGATAGATAGATAGATAGATAGATAGATAGATAGATAGATAGATAGATAGATAGATAGATAGATAGATAGATAGATAGATAGATAGATAGATAGATAGATAGATAGATAGATAGATAGATAGATAGATAGATAGATAGATAGATAGATAGATAGATAGATAGATAGATAGATAGATAGATAGATAGATAGATAGATAGATAGATAGATAGATAGATAGATAGATAGATAGATAGATCAGATAGATAGATAGATAGATAGATAGATAGATAGATAGATAGATAGATAGATAGATAGATAGATAGATAGATAGATAGATAGATAGATAGATAGATAGATAGATAGATAGATAGATAGATAGATAGATAGATAGATAGATAGATAGATAGATAGATAGATAGATAGATAGATAGATAGATAGATAGATAGATAGATAGATAGATAGATAGATAGATAGATAGATAGATAGATAGATAGATAGATAGATAGATAGATAGATAGATAGATAGATAGATAGATAGATAGATAGATAGATAGATAGATAGATAGATAGATAGATAGATAGATAGATAGATAGATAGATAGATAGATAGATAGATAGATAGATAGATAGATAGATAGATAGATAGATAGATAGATAGATAGATAGATAGATAGATAGATAGATAGATAGATAGATAGATAGATAGATAGATAGATAGATAGATAGATAGATAGATAGATAGATAGATAGATAGATAGATAGATAGATAGATAGATAGATAGATAGATAGATAGATAGATAGATAGATAGATAGATAGATAGATAGATAGATAGATAGATAGATAGATAGATAGATAGATAGATAGATAGATAGATAGATAGATAGATAGATAGATAGATAGATAGATAGATAGATAGATAGATAGATAGATAGATAGATAGATAGATAGATAGATAGATAGATAGATAGATAGATAGATAGATAGATAGATAGATAGATAGATAGATAGATAGATAGATAGATAGATAGATAGATAGATAGATAGATAGATAGATAGATAGATAGATAGATAGATAGATAGATAGATAGATAGATAGATAGATAGATAGATAGATAGATAGATAGATAGATAGATAGATAGATAGATAGATAGATAGATAGATAGATAGATAGATAGATAGATAGATAGATAGATAGATAGATAGATAGATAGATAGATAGATAGATAGATAGATAGATAGATAGATAGATAGATAGATAGATAGATAGATAGATAGATAGATAGATAGATAGATAGATAGATAGAAGATAGATAGATAGATAGATAGATAGATAGATAGATAGATAGATAGATAGATAGATAGATAGATAGATAGATAGATAGATAGATAGATAGATAGATAGATAGATAGATAGATAGATAGATAGATAGATAGATAGATAGATAGATAGATAGATAGATAGATAGATAGATAGATAGATAGATAGATAGATAGATAGATAGATAGATAGATAGATAGATAGATAGATAGATAGATAGATAGATAGATAGATAGATAGATAGATAGATAGATAGATAGATAGATAGATAGATAGATAGATAGATAGATAGATAGATAGATAGATAGATAGATAGATAGATAGATAGATAGATAGATAGATAGATAGATAGATAGATAGATAGATAGATAGATAGATAGATAGATAGATAGATAGATAGATAGATAGATAGATAGATAGATAGATAGATAGATAGATAGATAGATAGATAGATAGATAGATAGATAGATAGATAGATAGATAGATAGATAGATAGATAGATAGATAGATAGATAGATAGATAGATAGATAGATAGATAGATAGATAGATAGATAGATAGATAGATAGATAGATAGATAGATAGATAGATAGATAGATAGATAGATAGATAGATAGATAGATAGATAGATAGATAGATAGATAGATAGATAGATAGATAGATAGATAGATAGATAGATAGATAGATAGATAGATAGATAGATAGATAGATAGATAGATAGATAGATAGATAGATAGATAGATAGATAGATAGATAGATAGATAGATAGATAGATAGATAGATAGATAGATAGATAGATAGATAGATAGATAGATAGATAGATAGATAGATAGATAGATAGATAGATAGATAGATAGATAGATAGATAGATAGATAGATAGATAGATAGATAGATAGATAGATAGATAGATAGATAGATAGATAGATAGATAGATAGATAGATAGATAGATAGATAGATAGATAGATAGATAGATAGATAGATAGATAGATAGATAGATAGATAGATAGATAGATAGATAGATAGATAGATAGATAGATAGATAGATAGATAGATAGATAGATAGATAGATAGATAGATAGATAGATAGATAGATAGATAGATAGATAGATAGATAGATAGATAGATAGATAGATAGATAGATAGATAGATAGATAGATAGATAGATAGATAGATAGATAGATAGATAGATAGATAGATAGATAGATAGATAGATAGATAGATAGATAGATAGATAGATAGATAGATAGATAGATAGATAGATAGATGATAGATAGATAGATAGATAGATAGATAGATAGATAGATAGATAGATAGATAGATAGATAGATAGATAGATAGATAGATAGATAGATAGATAGATAGATAGATAGATAGATAGATAGATAGATAGATAGATAGATAGATAGATAGATAGATAGATAGATAGATAGATAGATAGATAGATAGATAGATAGATAGATAGATAGATAGATAGATAGATAGATAGATAGATAGATAGATAGATAGATAGATAGATAGATAGATAGATAGATAGATAGATAGATAGATAGATAGATAGATAGATAGATAGATAGATAGATAGATAGATAGATAGATA
>JAWQFJ010010025.1:35000-37318 GCA_034096865.1 Theodoxus fluviatilis | reverse complement strand
CAAGAAATGCATCCAGATTCTGACATATTAATTTGTGGTGACCTCGATGCCAGGACAGGAAACTGGAATGTAAATAGAGATGGTGGTGAAGATGATGAAACTGATAATGTTTTAGGAGTAAATATGCATCCTAACCAAAGTATCCATAAAAGCATAGATAGCATCCCAAGATAAAACAAAAAACAAACTCGGTGAAATCCTTATTAATCTGTGTAAAAAAATTATCTGTTCATTATAAATAGAAGCGTAACGAGTGACAAAGAGGGAAAGTTTACCCATCTGTCTCACCATGGGGAAAGCGTTATTGATTACTGCCTGGTGTCTAGACAGATTTCACCACGAGGTTTCTTTTCAAGTAGGCAGCCAAATTATCTCCGATCATATGCCAAGAGAAATTAAGTTAGGTACAAAGCAAAATAGACCTAAACATGTCTATCCAGAAACAACAACAGAATAATTTGGGATGAGGACAAAGTTCAAGAGCTCATAAGCGAACTAAATACACCAGAATTTCAGCTCAAGATAAGAACTGCTTGCATGTGACACCATAGATACCGATATAGAATTAGCTGTGCAAGTTGCTACACAAGAAATGGTATCAAAGGCAGAATGCATGCGACGCACCATAAAATCAAATTCCTCTCATATTCAGTCTGGTTCCAAATGGTATGACATAGACTGCAAAGAAGCAAAGATAGCAGCCATAAGACATCTATACATGTACAGAAATACAATGATTAAAACGGACAGAGATAGGTATATTCAACTCGGATATGAATACAAACAGACCATTCGAGAAGAAAAAAAAAGAATTTAAATCAAGAACAAATCAGTTACTAATCAAAAACAAAAACAACTCTCATTCGTTCTGTTTAACAATTCAGCAGCTTACCTTCAAGAGAGGGCCGCAGCCTGCAATTGCAGTAGAAACGTGGAGGAACTACTTCCAAAATCTATTTCAACAAGTAACAGAACCTGCTATGGTGACTTCCCCTGATATAACACAAAATAAAACAGTAGTCATTGAGGAACTTGATGCCGAAATTACAAGAGAAGATGTTTCTCTTGGAATAAGAAACCTCAGTCCCCAAAAGACACCAGGGTTAGATGAAATACCTGGAGACTACCTCAAAATAGCTTGCAGTCAAATGCTACCCTTCTTTTTTAAACTATTCCGTTCTATGTATGAAAAACTGTATTTTCCGAAAATCTGGAGCCAAGCCATGTTGATACCGATCTTAAAAGCAGGGGATAATCTAGACCCCAAAAACTACAGAGGTATATCCTTACTTTGCACAATGAGTAAAGTATGTTCCTCAATTTTAACCAGGCGTCTCCCGAAATGAGCAGAAGGGAACAATAAATTTGGTACAGAACAAGCGGGATTCCGATGGGACCACTCAACAATAGATCACATGTTTACACTTTATTCCATAGCGGTCAAACATGTTTATGGTGGTGGGAGAGGAAAGCTTTATTCTGTTTTTGTTGACTACAGTAAAGCATTTGACTCTGTAAATCATACGCTACTTTGGCAGATCCTTGAGGAAGTAGGAGTATCGACCAAATTCGTAAACATGATCAAAGCCATGTATGCAAACGTACAAGCATGTGTCAGGTGAAGCTCGATGTTATCAGAGTTATTCGAATGTCCAGTCGGCGTAAAGCAAGGTGCAACTGAGAGCGCGACAATATTTTCACTGTGCATCTCGAAAGTGGCTGATTATGTACGCGAACACGGAAAACATGGGATACAGATGTTACCTGGTGGGCCAGAACTCTACTTCCTTCTGTTTGCTGATGACATAGAGCTCTTGTCAACCACTCCATCCGGACTACAGTGCCAAATTGACAATCTACAGGAGGTGTCCAGAGCACTTGGCTTAACAATTAACATAGACAAAACCAAGGCAATGGTTTTTCGGCGAAGAGGTCATCTGGCAAAAGGTGAAAGATGGAGGCTCAGCAGTAGAGCACTGGAAGTGGTTAATTCTTACAAATATTTGGGATTTGTCTTTACCACAAGACTGTCCATGCAATAATACAGCTATCGAAAGTCAGGCTGTCAAAGCTAAGAAGAAAACTATACACCTATTGAAAACTATGTGGCGTATTCGTACCCTGAACATATATGTATTCTTTATACTATTCGATGCTCAGATTACCGTCCTTACTTTACGGTTCAGAGCTCTGGGGATTCAAGAGCCGTGATAGTGTAGCAAAAGAACTTATGTTTGTCTGTAAGCGATTCCTGAATGTAGACGCAAGATCTCCCAACACTATGGTATATGGAGAGACAGGGAGACACTCTTTATTTA
>JAWQFJ010010025.1:27500-30000 GCA_034096865.1 Theodoxus fluviatilis | reverse complement strand
TGCCGCTCATCGCAGCCACACGCCTTCACTCTGCTACACGCCTGTGAGTACCCAGTTGGTTGTGGGTAAAAACAGATGTACCACGTGTCCCTGCAACATTCGACTGTCACCCTCTACCCCTTCTCCACATCCTCTTCCTTCATGCCAGGATACAGAAACCACACATCAAACGCATCACTTTCTCTTATTCATCTCAGCCTCCAAACCTCATTCTCAAAGAACTAGAGCTTCAAAACAAACAAACAAACAAACAAACAAACAAAAAACCGAACACAAACAAAACTAGAGGCTGAGAATACTCAGCCACCTCAAAACATCTAGTCTAGGTACTGTGACTACACTTGAGTAGTGGACTTCAAAGAGGCAGCAACGCCACGTGACACAGTCGTTTCTGGGTTGAGTTCCGCGGAGTTCTGTTGATGGAGGACAAAGCCGGCAGACACAGGGGGAAGAACCGTCGACGACTGACCGCCATTGTTCTGTCTGAGACAGCAGCGACGAGTTCCAGGTCGGGGGTTTCAGTTCCCGCTTGGTTGCCTGTCTGTGTCTGCGCACAAAAGTTCCGTCAGGCGCGAGTGAGCAGCAGCTTGCCCATTCAGGTGCCGCTTGGATCTGCCTTCTCATCGACTCGGATCGCCTGTTTAGCACGGGGCATGCCCCGGTAGGTTCGTCACTAATGCGGTTTCGTCCAGGCACATCCAGAGCAGGAATCGTCAACCCCCAGGCAGCGCACAACGGCAAAGGACTTGTGGAAGAAATTGCCGCGACAGATCAGGCAGTATGCTTTGATTATTTATCAGGGCTTTTTTATCTTCCGAGGACGACCCACCAGACGACAGTGAAAAAAAGAATAAATTAGAGAATGTCAGCCTGTCAAATTTCTCTTCAGGGTCCTTAGTAGAAAGTTTTCGGATTTCATTGCAGTCAAGCTGCTTCGCACTCACAAGAGGGCGCTACTACCTACGAGGAAAAATCGCTATGGCTGAGTACGTTGTCGTACAGTTCACGTTGGATCCTATTCATTGTAATGCACTTGAATGTTTGTTTTGAGACAAATGAGTAGCAACGAAGGTAACTGGAGTAGAAACGTGTCTCGGTGGTTCTGAACAAAAAAGGCGACCAGACGATTGATAAGCAATTACAGATTGATGCAGGATTACACGTCTACTTCCTTTATGTGCGTGAGTGGAATGCTGTTTTTTTCCTGTTTAGATTTTAAATACGCACTAAAATGGTGTATACATGTATGTACCTCATTTCTTCTTTGAAATGTGTTCATCTAGTTTGTCATATCTACATTGTGATCTGTATTAAAATGTATTTCCCTTTTTGGGGGAATAATCCATCTATTCATCCATCCACCAATCAAATGATCAATCAGTTAAGTCAGAGGGTGAGTTTGTCAGCCAGTGAGTCAGTGAGTCAATCAGTCATTTAATCAAGTAATCAGTCAATCCATCTATTAATCCATTCATCAATCTATTTATTTACAAAAGAACCTACCGACCAACCGACTCACCGACGGAACAAATAATGAAGAAACAAATAAACAAACAAAAAAGCCAGCCAGCCAACCAACCAACCAGCCAACCAACCAATCAATCATTTGATCAGTCAATCAATCATCTATTGATTAATGAGACAATAAGCAAGAAAACAATCAGTCAGTCAATACTCAGTCAACTTATCAGGTTTTCAATCAGTCAATAGGAAAGTCGGTGGGTCGGTGGGTCGGTGGGTCGGTGGGTCGGTCGGTGGGTCGGTCGGTCGGTGGGTCGGTCGGTCGGTCGGTCGGTCGGTCGGTCAGTCAGTCAAACAGTCAGTCAGTCAAACAGTCAGTCAGTAAGTCTTTCGGTTGGTCGGTCGGTAAGTCAGTCAGTCACTCAGTCAGTCAGTCAGTCAGTCCGTCAAATAATCATATCGTTTTGACTACACGCATGTCACGATGCTCCTGATGGACTCTTCCGCTGCTTGGGGTGGATGTGACCGAGGCCTGCAGTGAGTCGAGGAGGCCGGCAGCCAGGGGACCCAGCCCGGGAGGAACTCCGGAGTGTTTCCATCCGTGTGATTCACTCACAAGCCAGCAAAGTGTTCATCGTTGGCAGTAAAAGAGTAAGATACACAGAGATACTTAAGATTTTTTTTAAGCCACTTGACGCTCTTCGGGCGAATGAGTGCAAAATGGACTTTGACCATGGGTCAGTCGGGAGGAGTTTGAAGATAATCTACTGGGAGAGGAACTGTCGTTCTACTCGAGAATATCGCTTCATCTGTGAAATGATGGTTACTTTCGTTCTTGCTTTGGTTTGAAATCATTTGTCAACACGAGTCGTTGCAAAAGGGAACAGAAAACAAAATTAACAACGAAAATCCACCAAAAACCACAGTAAATCTATAACCCGTGTAGCAGAAGTTCTGTTGCATACAGCACACAAAAGAAGCCTGCCATACTCCTTTGTTTCGGGTACAGCTGCTCTCAGTATCGAACAGTGCCTGTTCG
>JAWQFJ010010025.1:20000-22500 GCA_034096865.1 Theodoxus fluviatilis | reverse complement strand
TAACACACACACACACACAGAAACAGACGGACATGTATACATGTGTCTATAAATTTGTGTGTCCACACTAAAAGAAACAACAGAAGTCCCAGATCTTTTCCCTATTTGCCCATCAGATGTGGATATACTTCTGTATTTGGCGTAGCGGCTCGAACTGTGGGCAAGCGTGCGAAGGGCTTTTTAGTCCTTGTGGTTCCGTCATTGCTTGGGATGACTTGACTGCCATCCTGCTGTGGGTTGGGGGTAAGAACAGACCCACCGCATTCCCCCTGTGGGTTGGGGGTGAGAATGGACCCACCACGTCTCTCTACACGATTCGTAAAAGACGAATAACTAGGAACACCGTGAGTTGATTTGCGCTCACTCTAAAACTGTTCTAGATATTTTCGTGATTGATGGCCTTACATAGCTTGGAAATGTTGATAGGTCGTAAAACTCCATCCATCCATCCATCCATTTTGACTGCTATTTCCATATTTGCAAATTAACCTTTAATCTACGTCCCTCTGCTGAAAAAAGAAATAAACACGTTCCTTTCTGTAAAATCCCAGCCCTGTGAGACAGAGACTGCAAAGCACTGACTGAGTTACCACTGGAGAGGAGACACATGTTATCGTTAACACGACAGAATGGTGGTAGCGTGTCACAAGGATTCCGCGTGGATGAAATCACAGGTGTGCTTTAGGAGCACTTCACCAGCTCAAACCCATCACTGCAGTGCTACTGTCATATCCTAGACCGTAGAGTATCTTTAAACGTAGAGCGTGACCTACTTGCATATTATTAACATGACGAAATATGGATCTTTATCGTTTTCTTTCACCGTATTACCCGATCAAATGGTACTTTCCTCTAGAAATGTTTGTGTAATCACACACAGCAAACACAAAAATATTTGGGTCCGAGATTTCAAAAAACGCCCACCGTTACAACCGGCTAATCACAGTTACGATAACAAGAGTAGGCGGGAGAAAATTCATCTCTGTGGCGCATTGTCCAATCACAATATTTGGCGGGTGAACACGTGATGTTAATAATATGCAAGTAGGTCACGCTCTACGTTTTAGGATACTCTACGGTCTAGGATATGACACAAGGATATGACACAAGTTTACCGCAGTCAACTGGGAAAAGCTTCCAGAGACGGGCCACACTGGTGGACTCGTCCGAGGAGAGGGGTGTGAGACATTCTAGTTCAATAGAGACTTCGCCTGGCGGCGAAAGAGTTTCTAGCACAGTTCATATTACGTGATGGAAGGATTCCGTCCGGAATATTCGTAAGGAGGTCACACGAGAAGCATGTGGGCCGGCACTTTGCTCCCTGATATACGCCGTTAAAGTAGTTCAAAGACTATTTTGCACAAAACTCATAAAATACGCTTGTTGATGCAACAAACAAGCGTTTATTCGATTAAAAAATGTTTGTGTTGACATGGAAACAAGTTTTGACATCTGAATGATTTTTGTAAAAAGTGGAGAAAAAAAGTATCCAGAACGACCTATTTTTGGCACAATGCTGTAATGCGAAGGGTCAAGTCTATTACGCATTCATTGCGGACTGCGCCATAGGCACTTCTGACTCGGGTTCACAGAATGGGTGTGAGACAGACTAACAGAACTGGCGGTCCACATGTGCTGGCGGGCCTGAGCATCTGATTGGCTGCGTTTTTACAAGAATTTTTTCTTTTCAGATCTTCAGATTCTTTTGTCATTCTGGGTCTGATTAACTGCGAATTCATTGCGAATGAACCAACCAAGATCGCCCTCCAATCAAATGCTGTGGCCCGCTAAATTATGTGGCCCGCCAGCTTGTCTGTCTTACCCACACCCCTCTCCTCAGAAGAGTCCACTAGCGTGGCCCGTCAGTGGAAGTTTTTCTGTAAACTGAAATCAGAGACACTGCTAGACGGCGACAGTTTAGAGTGTTTTATATATATATATATTAAGGAAGGGAAAGGAAGTTTCTGTGAATACCTTTGATTTTCTTAGGCAGGTCATGCACGTTGAAGTAACGCTAACACTGTCACACAGAGACATAGGTGAGAGTGCTAAGTTTTGAAGTTATAAAATGCATTTAGCTTTGCTGTGCTTAAAGTTGATGTTGCAAAAAAGATGATAACTCGGTAAAAGGCAAGTGCCAAGTGTTGAAACACGTGTAAGCAAATACAACTGATTAAGGAAAGCATTAAATCTTAGGATTGTTTCAAAAGTTAAGTTCTCTTTGCTCAGGTGACCACAGGAAGAATGTGTAAATACCCACGTGTGTGTGCATGCCTATGAGTGCGAGCATATACATGTATATGCGTGCATGATTGTGTGTATGTGTGTGGGCGTGCGGATATGCATGCGTGTATGTATGCGCGCGCGCGTGATAGATGGAGAGAGAGAGCGAGAGAGAGAGAGAGAGAGAGAGAGAGATGGATAAATGGATGTATAGAATGATGTATGGATGGATGTATGTATGGATGGACGGATGTATGGATGGATGGAAGGATGGACG
>JAWQFJ010010025.1:5000-15000 GCA_034096865.1 Theodoxus fluviatilis | reverse complement strand
GAAGCAGAATGCGCAGATTGAGGCTGAACTTCCGGATGCCAAAAGAGTATCTGCTCTAGTTCTCCAGGTATTGTGAGTATAAAACTCGCATTTCGTGAAGACAAAGCTACTGCGAAGCATCTTCGGCAAGCCGTGACATGTTAGCCTCGACTATGATTTAAAAAACAAAAGAAGAAAAACGACCCACAATTGAATGATTGAACAAATGAAACAATAGAGAAATGCGGAAATTAATAAAATACCTATGTCAAAACGTATGAATTATTATCTGATATTTCATGTATAACTTTTTTAAATACCTGTTGACTCATAGAAGGCAAAGGAAAAAAAAGTGTGGTTCTGATTTTAAGCTAACATGTGTCACGGTTTTACCATTTAGACGTTTCTAGTGAGGAAAAAACCACAACCCAACACAATCTACATAAAAAAGATTAAAACATGCTGCAAAAAGTCTAGAACAATAGGACAGAGTGAACATCTTAGATCTTGATAAGCTGATGCAGTCCAGATGCCACCCCACACAGCCAGTCTCTCCCCCCACCCACCCCCACCTCTACCCCCACCCCCAGCCCCATCACAACCTTCACGCCCATCACCCCCAACCCCATCACCCCGCCATCCCTTAGCCTTCTCAGCTTCGCGGAGCCGCCTCTGGCGGAATTGCTGTCGTAGGCCCTGAAAGCTGATGAAAGGAACATTGTACGAGTTCTGCCGAAGGAGTATAAACCAGCAAGGAACTTCACCTCCACCACACACAAATTCCTAAGTGTTCCAATGAGACGGCTGAGAACCTATGGCCACATATCTTTCTCCTTCGTACGTCTAAGTTCTCGGATCATCATCCCGAAACCGCTTAGGAAGTCTCCTAACTTTCCTTACTTAAGAAAAAAGTTTTACCTGTCGGTGCACCATCACGTCTTGGGCTTGTGGGGAGTGAGTCCACAGTCATTGGGGGTAGCTCTATTCCATTCAAGAGCTCAGTTAGGTATCTCGGTGTTCACATTGACCAGACCTTGTCCATGCACGATCAGATTAGCAGTACATGCCGTGCATGTTTTCTTGAACTGCGCCGTATTGCATCAATCCGTCAATACCTTTCGGACACTACCTGTGCTAGGCTAGTAACTGCCAGGATCACGTCACGACTGGATTACTGCAATTCAGTCCTGGCGGGTCTTCCGGCAGAACAACTAAACCGTCTGCAACGAGTTCAAAACAGTGCGGCACGTCTGGTTCTTATGAAGGGCAAGCGCGATCATGTGACACCCCTCCTGAAACATCTACACTGGCTTTCCGTTAATTTCCACTGCTAGTACAAAATTGCTGTTTTGGCGAACCGTCATTTTGATTCAACCCTTCCGGCATATATTTCGGCCTCCCTTTGTACCTATCACCCTGGCCTTCCCGTTCTCTCCGCTCACCAAGTGAAAAGCTTCTGAAAATTTCAAAGCGTAGTACCAAGTCTTTCGGAGAGCGTAGTTTCAGTTTCATTGCCCCTAGTGTCTGGAATTCCCTGCCGGCTGGCCTACGTGATGCACCATGTCCATTTTTAAATCTCAGTTAAAAACCCATATGTTTCGTCTTGCTTTTCTGTAACATCCTAGTTTTTGTTCAAGCACTGGTATGATAGTCGTAAGAGTGTTGTGCTATGTAGTATGACTGACGAGTAACTGAGTGTAAATGTGGCTATGCCCGCGCATTGAGTTCTTGCAAGAAATGCGCGTTATAAATGCTATTTATTGGTTTGTCTGCCAAGGACACCACGTGATTCCCATGAAGTCAGGGGCAAGGCAAAGCCGCGTTCACCCGATGTTATTTAATTCACGGTTGAAAAGCTGCGGTGTCTATGGAAGCAAAGCGTTAGCAGAGGCAGAACAATGATTACTGACAGATGTTCGTCCAAAGCTATTGCAACCGGATATGTACCGCGGCCTATCACACAGCACATGATTTCCAGTGCAGCGCTTGACAGAATTACGATTGTTGACGTGGCTATGCCAAGCTGCGAGTTGTGAGTGTGTGGCATCAGATTACCGATAATAATAAAACCACGCTCCGTGCTTCAAGAATCAAAGAACAACATTTTCGACTGGCTTTATTGAGGACATGTTAGATTTTGTGGTGAGGGTGAGGGTAAGGGTGGGGGTGGGGGGTGGGGGTTTGGGTGGGGGGCGAGAATTCGTTATGCTTCCCTTTCAAGGCTGTCAAATTAGAGTTGACGAGGGAGGGCCGTTATGCAAATGAAATGTATGCTGTCTAGGTCAGCCTGACAGGTAAGCGTTGTCCCGTTACACAGCCAACAAGCAAGTCGTCGTAGTCATCGTCGTCGACGTCGTCGTCGTCGTTGTAGTCATGAACATCGACATCGTTGTATTGAAGTAGTTGTCGTTCTCATAATCATCATTATCATCATCGTCGTCGTCGTCGTCGTCGTCATCATCATTGTCGTCGTCGTCGTCGTCGTGGTCATCATCATCATCATCAGCAGCAGCAGCAGCAGCGGCGGCGGCGGCAGCATTATCGTCATCATCATCATCATAATAATCATCATCATCGATTTGGTGGTGGTCGTCGTCGTCATCATCGTCATCGTTGTTGTCATCGTCGTCGTCGTCATTACCGCAATTGTTGCGATCGTGAACTGCAAGTCGTTGTCATGATCGTCGTCGTTGATACAGTCGTCGTACCGGTATTCATATTCATCATTATCGTCAACGTCATTATCATTTTCGTATTCGCCTTCGCAATTATTGGACGGTTTATTGCCCGAGACTGAAACATAGTCGGTTGCTTGCCGTGGAAGAATTAATTTTACAATGTTGTGTATGTACTTTGCAGTATGATTACTTATCCATGTGGTGTATGTACTTTGCAGAGGCGTAACTTTACCTTGTGTATGTACGTTGCAGAAGGATGACTTTACCATGTGGTGGAAGTGCGTTGCAGAATTATTACTTTACCTTGTAGTGCATGTACGTTGCAGAAGAATTACTTTACCATGTGGTGTATGAACGTTGCAGAAGCGTAACATTGCCTTGTGGTGCATGTACGTTACAGAAGGATTACTTTATCTTGTAGTACATGTACGTTACAGAAGGATTACATTTCACATGTGGTGCATGTACTTTGTAGAATTATTACTTTACCTTGAACTGTATGTATATTGCAGAAGAGTAACATTACCTTGTAATGCATATACGTTGCAGAAGAGTAACTTTATCTTGTAATACATGTACGTTGCAGAAGACTAACATTACCTTGTAATGCATGTACGTTGCAGAAGAGTAACATTACCTTGTAATGCATGTACGTTGCTGAAGAGCAAATTTTCCTTGTGGTTCATGTACGTTACAGAAGGATTACCTCGTCTTGTAGTACAAATACTTTGCAGAAGGATTATCTTATCTTGTAGCACATGTACATTACAAAAGGATTACTTTATCTTGTGTGCATGTACGTTACAGAAGGATTACTTTATCTTGTAGCACATGTACATTACAAAAGGATTACTTTATCTTGTGTGCATGTACGTTACAGAAGGATTACTTTATCTTGTAGCACATGTACATTACAAAAGGATTACTTTATCTTGTGTGCATGTACATTACAAAAGGATTACTTTATCTTGTGTGCATGTACGTTACAGAAGGATTACTTTATCTTGTAGCACATGTACATTACAAAAGGATTACTTTATCTTGTGTGCATGTACATTACAAAAGGATTACTTTGTCTTGTAATACATGTACGTTACAGAAGGATTACTTGTGATACATGTACGCTGCAGACCAGTCACACTTGTCATCTTTTGAACTGAGCCAGTTGCTTTGCATTACGCACCGTGTGACGAGAATGTGTCGGTTTGAGCCTCACACCTGCTCAGGCGAAAATTCCACAAGGTGTTGCTTACTCTCCTCAGGTTCGTATTGATCGTTCCCACAGAGAGCCCGCCCCACGGAGTTCTATGCTGATCACGGGGACGTAGACCAGAAGCCGGGCAAGACATCCCCATTTCCATAATGCGAACATTGAAGGCACTAGAAGGAAGATAAGGTGCACTTTCGCCACTCTGCAATGCGTAAAATATACTCACTGACATAAGAAACGCGAAAAAGTTAGTCCGCCTTCGCCATATCCTAACACGTCCGTATGCTTCATCAATGCAGAATCTGCACTCATTTGTGAACACCACACGTCCCCACTGTTGCCTGCGATAGTTGATTCTAGTCTGAGCCCACTGGAGACGAGCCTGGCGATGACGATGAGTCAGCGCTGGTCCTGGAGCTGGACGACGGTTTAGTAGCCCGTTCTCCTTGAGGCGACGGCGCACTGTCCTGGCGCTGACTCGACGTTGGGCATTGCCTGGCAAGTTTGTTGATGTGGTAGTCGCCTTCAGGAACTTTTCTTGCCGATGGCTTCTTAAAATGTAGCGGTCTTGCCGAGGGGTCGTAGCTCGAGGCCTGTCTGACCGTGGTCCATCAGCAACCGTGCCAGTCGCCTGGAAACGGTGATCTGGACGGTAGATAATCGAGAGGTGAACATTGAATAGGTTTGCGACTCTTCTGTGAGGAACACCAGCCTCCAAACGGTCAATCGCTCGGTTGCGTTCTTCTGCGCTAAGTCTTGGCATCGCTGCTGAGGACTGATGAAAAGAAAAGAGAAAATGTTCAGGCCTGCTTTTTATTGAGGTACAACCCCTGAACACTGCTACAATTTGCTGCACAACTTGCAAGTGCCTCCCATGAGGCGATCACCATGCCGCATTTGACCGTCCTTTTCCACTGTAAACAGAACGCTGTGCACAAAATGTGCACGTTGTGCGGTAGTTAAGAGTGCAAATGCATAGGCACTGTACGCAAAATATCTCAAGATTGTATTTAAAATACTAAAAATACAGACCAACTTTTTCGCGTTTCTTATGTCCGTGAGTATACATCAGGTACTTGGTTACACGTTGTTGTCGTGAATCAGTCTGAATGAGCGAATGTAATTTCTTAGTCCACCTCAAGTTTAATAGCTGGGTTAAAAACCCACACAGAATAAGACTGATAATCACTTTTTTCTCAGCATTATTGTGGAACTTTTGTCACTGGCATCTGTGTGTGTGTGTGTATGTGTGTGTGTGTGTGTGTGTGTGTGTGTGTGTGTCTGTCGTGTGTGTGTGTGTGTGTGTGTGTGAAAGAGAGAGAGAGAGAGAGAGAGAGAGAGAGAGAGAGAGAGAGAGAGAGAGAGAGAGAGGAGAGAGAGAGAGAGAGAGAGAGAGAGAGAGAGAGAGAGAGAACGAACCAATTTATTGTCTAGGCCTGCGGCCCATCACAAGTACAATGATGCAATACACTGTTAACCAATATACATATTGGACACTAACACTATGAATCTCAATATTCCCTTGTAATCGCATACTGAGAGCTGTTATAATGCTCTTTATTATTCTCTGCTTATTCTAGAAAAAAAACTATTTCTGCGTATCCTGCAAGGTTGCCGTTCTTCTCATTAATGCATGGTAGAGGTAGGTGGCGACCCCTCTTATGACATAAGTATCTCAGTTACAGATGAGCTGTACAAAAGGGTCCTCCATTTCTTCATTTACAAATGGTATGATATATCTTACTCGTAGGTCGTATAAAGCTGGACAATGCGAAAAAAATGCCTTTCATCTTCGTCTTTCTGTCTGCAATTGGGACACAAGGTTACATCGTTACCTCGGCTGTACCTATGCCTGTGAATGAACAGGTCACTGATTCCCATTCTAAATCTAATCATGCAGTCTCTGCAGATTTTTCTATCCAACGCTACAAGGTAAGTTTCTGAACGAAAAACAAGCTTTAATTATTTGTATAGGGAATAGCGTGGGTTAAGCCACAATTGCTGTGTGAACTCGTCAATGAGTCGTTCTCAAATTTTTCATAACCTCTCGTTCGTTGACCGCTGAATGTGATATCTAAACCTCTGACAAACCATATTTGGCTAATATGCATTTGATCTTGGATGCCCAGTTGCTTCTCTCCAAGTACTTTAACATGGATAAGTACACTACCCGTGAGTATCTATCATTTTCCTTTTTAAGTACCTTGAACCAGTATTTCATTGATGTCAGCATTGCATCAATGTATACAGGATACCTTCCCGTCTCTCCATAAACCAGAGCGCTGGGAGTTCTTGAACTTACATTTGAGTATTGTTTCAATGCTGTCAAATGTACACCTATTATTTCGCAGTCGTCGACACCCCATATCCCTGAAGCATACAGGAGGATAGGCTGGATCTGAACATCAATAATTTTGTTAAAGACATTCGGTGCTACATGTGCCAGCTGTCGTAATACTTTCATGTTCTTCAAAACCGCAGCCCTTCCACGAAATGCCAAATCTGCCAGAATTATTTGTGCAGATCTTAGTGGACAACGTCACTCCCAGATATCTGTACGAAGGGACAATGTCAAGTTTTTGCCCTTTCAAATACCACACCTCATGTCCTGCCACGTGACCTCCCATGCGGAATATCACCTTAGTCTTCTGCGCATTCACTATCAAACCTAGTCTGTTGGCAACTGCTTCTAGGTTACATATATGGTTCTGCAATCCTGGAACCGTATCTGACAGGAGTACAACGTCGTCCGCAAACAAAAGTACGAACATTTCCACACCATTGACAACCAGCTGCATCACGTGCCTACCCTTTTCTTTTATCTCTTTCGTAAGTGACGTCATCAACATGGAAAAAAGTAATGGACTCAATTTGCAGCCCTGTTTCAAGCCGCCAGGGCGGCTGAAGAAGTCAGAGGTCATTCCGTCACATTTGACGCAACATTTCACTCGTTCATATATCGATTGCAACATACTGCCCATCCTGCCAGTCATACCAAGTTGAGCAAGAACATTCCATAAGGTCTGGCGGTTCACGGTATCAAACGCCTTGGTAAAATCAACAAATGCTACATACATTTTTCTGTGTCTAAACAGATAACTTTGTACAAAACTGTAACAAACATTATCAACAGTTGAATACCCTCTTTGAAAACCCGCTTGTTCTTCCCCATAAAGATACAAACGAGAAGGATTGTAGAGACCGGACAAAGTCAGGATCGTCAGATTTAGTCAAACTGCCATCTACATTCCATATCAGCATCTTAAAGGTAGATGAAAGTTCAAAACTCAGTGGGGTACCTTCAGCGTTGTCTACGTTGTCTAGATGGACCCGGCCGCACCGCTGTCTGGTACTGCCGCTCCCCGCCCTCGAAGAAGAGCGGGTGTGTGGGCGAGTCGTGTCTGGCGGCTGCCTGTGTTGCGGGGGCTGTCTTGATGGCTGCCTTCTGACTTCTCTGTGCAGCGTACCTCCTTTGTAGTAGACAAAGAAACCCTCATGTCGCGCCTGGTTGATTTCGTCCCTCTGGTTGTCAGGTCGGAAGACACTCCGCTGTTCTTCTCTCGGAGCTCTTTAATCTTCTGGAGTACAGCCAACTTGTCGGACGACCTGGCCATACAAACAATGAGAGGGTGAGCTTTCCCTGCTGCTCGCTTCCCCACGAGGTGAGCTCGCACTAAGTCAGTTGCTTGCATGGGAGTTTCAAGCACATCGTTCACGACCTCGAGCACTCTCTGCACGGACTCTTCGTAGGTTTAACTTTCTTCGCTTTCCTTTACTCCGTGCAGCAAAATATTATCCCGGCGGCTACGCCTCTCCTGTTGTTCGACGCGTTTGCTTAATTCCCCCATGAAAAACTCAACCCCATCCTGCCTGTCTTCTAAATGGACTATGTGTTCTTTCATACAGTCGATCTTTTGTCCTATCTCCGCAACCCCTCTCTCGATCTCCAACACCTTTTCCATCACGCCATGAAATTCTCTCTTCATGGTTTCTATTTTACTTTTCAACTCATGGGCGAACTTTATCCTAGATTCTTCTATGTGTTCGTACATTACTTTCATCATTTGTTCCATGTCTTCCTTTTCAAGTGGCCCGTTTTTTCTGCATCCATTGCTAGCAACAGGAGGGTCGATCTGTCATATGTGTAGCCTGTGGAGCTTGGCACATGGACATACAGTGCTGATTCTGTCACCGAGCACAGATCAGTGCCTTGCATAGCAGACAGGAAACTGGTTGCACACATCGATGTCAGAGACGCGTGCAGGCAGTGAGCAATACCAATCATCGTGAGGACTACAGCGACAAGAATCATCACTCTAGCAGAAATTTGAATTATGCAGTTCTTTTTCAGCGTCGTAGGGCAGCAGCTGCTCTGCCGGCACGAGAGCGCCTTTCCGACACGCCTGTATGTAGCGGTGTCTACCCCCATGCTGGCTGAGAGTTTTCCACTAACCACTAAAGACTTCTCCAGCAACCAGCAAAAACTCAGCACTGGCAAAACAGTTTAACAATGGCACTAGGGTGACGCTACACTCCTTTGCTAAGAGTCACGGAACACCTGCGTGTGTCAGTACTATCACAGTTCGTTGTTGTTTTGTGTGTGTGTGGGGAGAGAGAGAGAGAGAGAGAGAGAGAGAGAGAGAGAGAGAGAGAGACAGACAGACAGACAGACAGACAGACAGACAGACAGACAGACAGACAGACAGACAGACAGACAGACAGACAGACAGACAGACAGACGGAGAGACAGAAACAGAGATAGACAGAGATACAGAGAGAGGAAGGGAGGGAGGGAGGGAGGAAGAGATATATATATATATATACAGACAGACAGACAGACAGAGAGAGACAAAAAGAGACACAGAGAGAGACAGATACAGAGAAAGACACAGAGAGAGACAGATACAGAAAGAGAGAGAGAGAGAGAAACACAGAGAGAGAAACAGAGAGAGAGCCAGACAGAGAGAAAGAGAGAGAGAGAGACAGAGAGACAGAGAGAGAGAACGGACGATCGAACGAACGAATGGTTTATTTTTGTTAGGCCACCGGCCCATCACAACACAATTACATATAATATGCCTCTTCGGCCATAGCAATAGAAACAGCTTCTTTTCTTCTCTTGAATGCATAATATAAATACGTTGCAACCGCTCGTACTGCCTTAGGCTCCTCCAGCGACAGGAGTACGTTAACATCAAAGGCATATGTATGCGTCATCAACCGAGAGAGATAGAGAGAGATAGAGATCGCGAGCGAACGAACGAACGGTTCATTGGGTAGGCCTCCGGCATTTTCCAAAGCAAAGCAAGCAATACACATTATGCATATGTAGATACATCAGGTGGAACATCTGTGCCGGCATCGCATCAAATACGCATGTCTACCTATTCATCCAAATGTTACATTCTGGTGAATTTACAACCAAATCTCTTCGATTGAAGGCTTTGTACAAATAAACACTTGTTGGTCTAGTTATTGTGTCGTTTTCATTGCTTGAAAGGGTTCTCGTTGGATTTTCAATAGGTGTCACAAGATGCAACAACAGGTATCGTTCTCTCAGGTGATGCAGAGCAGGGCATCCCAACATTAAATGAAATACCTCCTCCTCTTTTTCTCTACATAATGGACACAGCAATGCATATGATTGCTTTATGCATCTTCGTCTATGGATGTACAAATCGGTGATGCCCATTCTAAAGCGGACGAAGACATCTCTGAAAACCTTTTTATCGATACAACTAAAGTACTTTTCTACTCCACATTGATTTTTTATTTCCTTGTAGAAAATATATCTGTTACTTCCGGTCAGGTTTTCCATCCATTGAATACGGAAATCATATATAAATCTAACTCGAAGGCACTTAATGAAGACACAATCATTTGCAGTGGACTGGTCCATCCAAATACTTTCAAAACCAAACTTGGTAAACACATCCTTTATCATCATAGCCCATGAGACGCAGTTGTGAGGAAGGCTACATACAATTTGATTAACTCTTTTAGGTAGTCTGTCATTGTCCATCTTCAGAAGCTTCAGCCAATATTTTATACTCCTTAAAACAGCATTAATGAACAAAGACAAGCGTCCTGTTTCACCATAGCACATTAAATTGTAGGTTCTTCATTAAACAGT
>JAWQFJ010010022.1:2500-7500 GCA_034096865.1 Theodoxus fluviatilis | reverse complement strand
TAAGCCGCGCCTTTTCTTTCATGAACGGACCCCCTGCGGCTTATAAACCGGTGCGGCTTATCTATGGATTTTTATGAATTTTTTTTAAAATTCAGGGGGTGCGGCTTATACTAAGGTGCGCCTTATAGGCCGGAATTTACGGTAGAGAGATACAGACAGAGAGAGAGAGTTACAGAAAGAGAATTAGAGAGATACAGAGAGAGTTACATACACAGAGAGAGTTACAGACACAAATAGAGTTACAAACACAGAGAGTTACAGATACACAGAGAGTTACAGACACACACAGAGAGTTACAGAGAGTTACAGAGAGAGAGAGAGAGAAAGAAAGAAAGAGAGAGACCTATGGATGAAACACAGAGAGAGACTTATGGATGAAAGAGAGAGAGATAGAGAGAGAGAGGGAGAGAGGGAGAGAGAGAGAGAGAGAGAGAGAGAGAGAGAGAGAGAGAGAGAGAGAGAGAGAGAGAGAGAGAGAGAGAGAGAGAGAGAGAGAGAGAGAGGGGGGGGGCAATCACAAACACGTTTTGCAATAATTCTGTATCAATGCCTAAAACGGTCAGGTTGACTACTGCAAGCCTATGCGGAGATGATGCACATCTAAGTAGCGTTTTGAAACCATTCCCTCGCATTTTTCACTTTAATGCATTACTCATTCTCAACTTTGACAATGTTTGCTTACTTTCGTAGCTTAAACTTTGTTATGTATGGGCCTACTTTTCCCGCGACCTTCACAGTTTACCCACCAGCATTTAACAGTCCATTGATACAAACTTCTACAAGCGGATACGTTGATACAAAGAACACATTGACCTACTCCTTGTCCAATGACAACACGCCGCGTACAAAGTATGTGACGTTTACCAGGACGCCTGCCAGACACATACGTCAGCACTAACGAGAAGTGACGTAGCGAAGCGCTGATGACAGCACCGAACGTCACAGTTTGCCTCCGGCAATGCAGCAACTGACTTCTCGAAAGCCGGGTGGCTCTACCGTTGTCGAGGATGTGTACCGCCTCGTTGCCACTTTCCTACCCTTCCCGTTATACACTCTGGCATTTACCACGACGAGCAAAGTTAATATTGATCTGTAAACACCCATCGTCACTTTCTTGTAGCATACACGTGAATAGGAAATATTCCACCAAGGTAAATCCCGCATTCTTGTGCATTTCGTGACTTGGAAATCTCTCAGGATGTAGACAGTTTAAGTGCGTACGGTGGTTGACCTATGGATGAATTTCAAAGAATTTGACAATTCCCCATGATCCAATTTTTGCCAGAGGAAAACTTGAATAAAGTAGCGAATGGTTTGAGAACTGGCACTTGAGCTGGGTCCATAGCATTGTGACGACGGTGCATAATAACGGGAAACTCCAGCTCAAGAGTTAAACAGCAGGAGAGGAACACCTACACATCCGGATGGTGACACAGTTGTAGTTGTTATTGTTGTTGTTGCGTACCTTGGCTAAACACTCCCAGGATCACCCAAGTGGGTGAGATGATTGCGTGTGTAACTGTTTTTGAACACCCCGCCATATAGGCAGCCACACTCCGTCTTCAGGAGATTTGATCTCTGTCTCCAGAGAATGCCAGTTGTTATGTTAGGAGCTTACCACGGCTGAAGATAATCTCCACATAACAGTACAGCATAACAACATTACAAATAACAACAGCCTTTGCCCAAGGCAAGGTAACACAGTCACTTTTATTTAGAGATGCACGCAATCTGCATTTATTTGATAATGCAGACCAAAGAGTCCTAGAGCTTTTTTTTACCCTGTCAGCATTTCGTCCAGTTGTTTGTTTGGTGTTTTATTATAAGACCCAAATGTCACACAGTGTACTAATATTCAACGCTCCTTTAAAGCTAAAATGACGAATCTCATTGTGTGCTCGTACAAGTAAGAACAGTTGTGGTAAGGATATTCTTACAGAGGAAACTGACAGTTTCAAAGGCCATCACTGCTGACATGGGTTCACTTCGCTATCTGAATCCTGACCAATACGTTTTCAGAAAACATGCGCTGCTATAAGGAACACATTCGCGTGGTCAGCGTGACTGAAAATAAAGTCGCTCTCTCCGCACTGTGTACTTGCTGAAATGGTCGCCACCAGCAACACGCGGGACACTGGAATCAACAAGTGGTGATCTGTAGAGAGTCACGCCGTCTTACCAGAAACGCTGCAGGCAGGCAGATAAATGTGGTTTACAGACCTCGACTCCGCACTGCTACTCATTCAAGGGGGACTACAGAACGTCAGCAGGATGAACTCGTCGCACATGTATTAAGCCTGGACATTACTGTCTCGAATCAGGCGGCACAAGTAAGCGTTCCATAGCCTCCTCTTGATACACAACCTCCTTGGTGCTTCCTAAGCAGACCTATCTGGTTCCCGTGACTGATACAACCGAGCAACCTGTCGGAAAATGATCAGAACTTACCGGTCATTTGGGGACTCCAGCCCACTCCGTCACAATCGTCACACATCCATCTCCTCGGGTTCCTTCACTACAGCAGCAGCGGTAGCGGCGGTAGCGGGAGTCGCGAGAACAACACACACAGAGAGGATCCCAACACACGTTGGAACCCCGGCCGTCACCGCAAAGGCCCGTGAAGCTGCCAGCTTTCAGGATGATACAGTCACGGGTCAGTGGCTTCTTCTCGAAGACAACGTCTGTGTGTTGCCGCCCGCTCTGCCGGCATCCAAGCTCTACAGGTTCCACGACAGCTGCTCCTGTGCGTTTCCGAGGGTAGCTAGAGTCTGGGACTTCGGACAGAGTCTGGGAATGACTACTACTGCTTCAGTCACAGGGTCGACGATGCCGTTATTAATAGGAACCAGTATATTAGCTTCTCTTTGACAACCCACGTGGCCTCATCCTGCTCCGAGGGCAGCCAGAGTGACTCTCGAACACTTCGGACCTTTGCCGAACAGTCATGGACCGGAGGAGACCTTGAGCGCGAAAAGAGGTCCATTGAGTGAGGGATGTGTTCACTTACATTTAGGCACATCTGGCATCGTGGCACACTTTTTTTCTTTTCTTCTCCGGTACTTTTCCGTTTGCATTTGTCAAGGAGTAATAAGACAGAAGTCACATTCACACGACAGCGAATTTCACTGCGATGTCCAGGAAGACAGTGAGACGCAAGTCGAGCCAACTCGCACTGACTGATTGGCTGGCTGGCTGGCTGGCTGGCTGGCTGGCTGGCTGGCTGACTGACTGACTGACTGACTGACTGACTGACTGACGGGCGTGCGGGCGTGCGGGTGGGCGTGCGTGCGGGCGTGCGGGCTGACGGATGGACGGACGGACGGACGGACGGACGGACGGACGGACGGACGGACGAACCGACCGACCGACCGACCGACCGACCGACCGACCGACCGACCGACCGACCGACCGACCGACTGACTGACTGACTGACTGACTGACTGGCTAACTGACGGACTAATCGACTAGCGGACGGACAGACTGAAGGAAGAGCGGAAGGAAGAAAGGGAGGAAAGAAGGGAGGAAGGAAAAAACGTGACGGTCTATCCGCCTCTCTAGGCTATGTAAAGCCTTTGACCACAAAATAACTTCAGCTGGTTAGAGCAAGGGCAAGTTAAGTCTGTTAGTAGCGTCTTATGAACTGTGAAGGGAGACGCGATGGGCTTTTTCCTATAACCCTACCCGCAGTCTCAGAAGGTTAGTAGCGTCTTATGAACTGTGAAGGGAGACGCGATGGGCTTCTTCCTATAACCCTACCCGCAGTCTCAGAAGGTTAGTAGCGTCTTATGAACTGTGAAGGGAGACGCGATGGGCTTCTTCCTATAACCCTACCCGCAGTCTCAGAAGGATAGTAGCGTCTTATGAACTGTGAAGGGAGACGTGATGGGCTTCTTCCTATAACCCTACCCATAGTCTCAGAAGGTTAGTAGCGTCTTATGAACTGTGAAGGGAGACGTGATGGGCTTCTTCCTATAACCCTACCCGCAGTCTCAGAAGGTTAGTAGCGTCTTATGAACTGTGAAGGGAGACGCGATGAGCTTCTTCCTATAACCCTACCGCAGTCTCAGAAGGTTAGTAGCGTCTTATGAACTGTGAAGGGAGACGCGATGGGCTTTTTCCTATAACCCTACCCGCAGTCTCAGACGGTTGGTAGCGTCTTATGAACTGTGAACGGAGACGCGATGGGTTTCTTCCTATAACCCTACCCGCAGTCTCAGAAGGTTAGTAGCGTCTTATGAACTGTGAAGGGAGACGCGATGGGCTTCTTCCTATAACCCTACCCGCAGTCTCAGAAGGTTAGTAGCGTCTTATGAACTGTGAAGGGAGACGTGATGGGCTTCTTCCTATAACCCTACCCGCAGTCTCAGAAGGTTAGTAGCGTCTTATGAACTGTGAAGGGAGACGCGATGGGTTTCTTCCTATAACCCTATACCCGCAGTCTCAGAAGGTTAGTAGCGTCTTATGAACTGTGAAGGGAGACGCGATGGGCTTCTTCCTATAACCCTACCCGCATGCTCAGAAGGTTAGTAGCGTCTTATGAACTGTGAAGGGAGACGCGATGGGCTTCTTCCTATAACCCTACCCGCAGTCTCAGAAGGTTAGTAGCGTCTTATGAACTGTGAAGGGAGACGTGATGGGCTTCTTCCTATAACCCTACCCACAGTCTCAGAAGGTTGGTTAATGTGAAGCAAGCTGCCGGAAATGGTAAGAGAGAGGAAACTGTTTTCATATAACGGGCAAAAGGGAGTGTTGCTTAAAAATAAAATACATTTTCAAAACTCTTATTGGTAGGAAACACGTTGAAAAATAAGACAATGATGTTTGGTCGCCATATTTTTTCAAGAAGAAAGATCTACAACATCGGGTGCATGCAATTGAAAGTGCAATGTATGAAGCTGAATATTTGGAGGGAAAAAATTATTTTTTAAATGCTCTAGTTGAGACAAACTATTTTCCATCAGAAAACAAAACATCACACAAGCACACACACATACACAGAC
>JAWQFJ010010020.1:42500-45844 GCA_034096865.1 Theodoxus fluviatilis | reverse complement strand
CACTACTGCCTAATTCACTACCTTGTAAAATAAAGTTCGTTCGTTTGTTCGTAAGCATCTCTCTCTCTCTCTCTCTCTCTCTCTCTCTCTCTCTCTCTCTCTCTCTCCTCGCCTCTTCTCTCTCTCTCTCTCTCTCTCTCTCTCTCTCTCTCTCTCTCACCACATTTGAATATTTTGCCTCAAGGGCTGAATGTAAGAAAGGCACTACTGCCTAATTCACTACCCTTGTAAAATAAAGTTCGTTCGTTTGTTCGTAAAGCTCTCTCTCTCTCTCTCTCTCTCTCTCTCTCTCTCTCTCTCTCTCTCTCTCTGTCTCTCTCTCTGTCTCTGTCTCTCTCTCTCTCTCTCTCTCTCTCTCTCTCTCTCTCTCTCTCTCTCTGTGTGTGTGTGTGTGTGTGTGTGTGTGTGCGCGCGCGCGCACGCGCTAACCACCGTGCTTCACCAGTCGGTGGCGTCTATGACTGAAATATGAAATTGCTTTCAGGAGCCCTGACGAAACCTACGCATCATCGCCTTCACCACTGACTGGACAGCAGACGTTTGGAAGTCAACTGATGCCACAGCGCGCTCCTCGTCCTTTTCCCCTTCCTCCACCTCCTGCTCGTCAACAAACTGTAGACAGTAAGTTTTCCGTTTAAAATCTATATCACCCATTTGCAATCGTCAGTGTTGCTGTTCTACAGTGCCACGGATGTGGTCAAAGGGGAGATAACTCAAACCGTGTTCAATCCAATTACATGAGGTTTTTGTATGTGTTTGTCTGCCTGCCTGCCTGCTTGCCTCTCTCTCTCTCTCTCTCTCTCTCTCTCTCTCTCTCTCTCTCTCTCTCTCTCTCTCTCTCTCTCTCTCTCTCTCTCTCTCCTCTCCCTCCCTCCCTCCTCCCTCCCTCCCTCCTCCTCCCTCTCCCCCACCCTCCTCTCCCACCCACCCCCCCTCTTACTCTCATTCTCTTCCCTTCCTCTCCCTTCTCCCCAGCCCCCTCCCCCCTCTCTCTCTCTCTCTCTCTCTCTCTCTCTCTCTCTGGGGGAGTAGGAGAGGGAGTGTACACCAAGAGGCTTTGGCCTACATGTATGTTATTTGTTTTTAACATTTGGATGTTTAGAAAATTGTTTTTTATGTATATGTCATTGTAGCTACTTCAAGTTCCATATTTACATTTTGCTTCTCTGGTACACTATCTACCCATTTTAGTATGTTTAAGAAATTGTACATGTATAATTCTTGCGATAATTATACTGACTCTCTCTCTCTCTCTCTCTCTCTCTCTCTCTCTCTCTCTCTCTCTGTATCTTTGTGATGTATGTCTGTGTGTCTGTGTGATGTCTGTCTGTGTATCTTTGTGGTGTCTGTCTGTGTATCTTTGTGGTGTCTGTCTGTGTGTCTGTGTGATGTCTGTGTGTGAAATATGAAGCCAGAAATTATAACATACTACGCGTATTTATTACTAACATGTCATTCGGCTTGGAGAAACTGAAAAACTCCTCTCTCTCTCTCTCTCTCTCTCTCTCTCTCTCTCTCTCTCTCTCTCTCTCTCTCTCTCTCTCTCTCTCTCTCTCTCTCTCTCTCCTCCTCCTCCTCCTCCTCCTCTTTGTCTGCCTCACCTCCTGAGGACTATTAGTTCCAAAACTTTCTGACACTTTCTTCTATAGCCATACTCTTTATTGATAAACTTCCTGCATATTGCCAGATGTTCCGCATTTCGATAGCACATTCCTGTCCATATTCTGTCTCGCCTCTACCGTCTCACAGCGGATTTCCGTTTGTCGATATATAGATTTAGTATAGTAATTTTTTGTGTTGTCCATGTTTATATACATGATTTTGTACTTAATCTGGTCAACTTTTGTTCCTCAGGAGCGCTACATCTCTAATCTGGGGGGGGGGGGGGGGGGGGGGGGGCAAAACTTCAAAGTCCTTCTCCAGATGGCAGGGAAGACCCTGATGACGCCAGCTCTTCAGGGGCAATATAACCTATCTGGCAAATCGAGCCTCAGCAAGACGGCGTTTACACAGCTGTCCAATCTCCACCAGGCCCTCTTCAGTAAGAAATATTCAATATCTAAATCGTGCAACTTCCATTTAGACCTGAAAAAACAAATTTAATGATTTCATTTCTTGTCATCAGAAGCGGCAGTGCCAAAATCTTAGCACATTTTTATATGTCTGAATAAAAGTGTTTGATCAAGTTCTGTACGCATTTGTTATTATAGAATATGGAATGCTGAGCTATTGAGAAAGAATGAAGCTTTAGTTTTGCTATTTGGAGCTGTGCTTTGTTCACAAATATATCATTCTTATTCACCAATTTGTTTTGACAGATGCTGTCTCAGAACGACATCAAGTCGAGAGGAAGATGTACACATCTTACCTAGGAGAGTGGCTGAGCTGCTGGCGGGATAGGCAGAAAGGCGGCAAGAGCAACAGACCGGGCACGCAGACCACCCAACAAAATGCGTAGGCAGAAAGTGGAAAGGAAATGGAAGAATGGAAGATTGATTGTCTTAAACAGATAGATAGATTTAGCAAATCAAATTATCTCTAAACTCAAAGTACAACTAAATCTATAAATTTATGCATATATTTTGAATATACAACTCATGTAACTCATGCGTGTTCTTTTCATGCTGAATCCAAAGATTGCACACTGTGACTGTTTAGTGATAAATTCTAATAAATGTCGTTACTTGTCAATCAATGACTTTGTTTTTCATGTAAGGTTATTTACACTTAGTAAGATATTTCTGGAATCTAAATTCAATCTGTACAATTTTTGCCTTCTCTCATTGTGTTTATGTGTGCTGTGCGTGCTCTGTGTGCATGTGTGTGTGTTTATGTGGATGTGTATTTGTGTGTTTGTGTCTTTCTCTCTCTCTCTCTCTCTCTCTCTCTCTCTCTCTCTCTCTCTCTCTCTCTCTCTCTCTCTCTCTCTTGTCTCTGTCTCTCTGTCTCTCTGTCTCTCTCTCTCTCTCTCTCTCTCTGTGTGTGTGTGTGTGTGTGTGTGTGTGTGTGTGTGTGTGTGTGTGTGTATCTGGCCGGGTATGGCTGCTGGAGAATTCTCCTTTTCAAGAAAATGCTAGAGTTATTCAAGTGAAGGATTCAAGACAGTTTATCGGGCTTGGACCGGACCACCCCTGGAACCCATGCAGGTCCTAAGGCAATAATACCAGGCCTGGATTAGGCAAGGCCTGGATGCCAGGGCTGGTCCAGGGCTGGCCCAATGACCATTTCTAGGCTAGTCCAGGGCTGGATGCCAGGGCTGGATGCCAGGGCTGGTCCAGGGCTGGCCCAATGACCATTTCTAGGCTAGTCCAGGGCTGGATGCCAGGGCTGGCCAGGGCTGGATG
>JAWQFJ010010020.1:22500-35000 GCA_034096865.1 Theodoxus fluviatilis | reverse complement strand
TGAACTCATTTCATTTGTTGTTGGTTATGTGTCCGTTCATTTGGCATTTGATGTGTGACGCTCGTCGAGGAAAATTTGAACATCCCTGAAGACGGGTTTGCAGATACTCTGTACTGAGTGATCCTCGAGTGAATTAATTCATCGGAACCAGCGCTCTAAAAAAAGGCGACGAAGACGACGACAAAGACGACGACGATGAAAATGATGATAATTATGATAATGATAATTATGATAATGATAATTATGATGATAATTATGACGATGATAATTATGATGATGATTATGATAATGATAATTATGATGATGACGATAATGAAGACGACGACGACGACGACGAAGATGAAGAAGAAGACGAAGAAGAAGAAGACGAAGAAGAAGAAGAAGAAGAAGAAGAAGAAGAAGAAGAAGAAGAAGAAGAAGAAGAAGAAGAAGAAGAAGAAGAAGAAGAAGAAGAAGAAGAAGAAGAATAAGAAAAATAAGAAGAATAAGAAGAAGAATAAGAAGAAGAAGAAGAAGAAGAAGAAGAAGAAAAATAAGAAGAGAAAGAAGGAGAAGGAGAAGAAGAAGGAGAAGGAGAAAAAGAAGGAGAGAAAGAAGGAGAGAAAGAAGAAGAAAGAAGGAGAAAGAAGGAGAAAGAAGGAGAAAGAAGAAGGAAGAAGAAGAAGAAAGAAGAATTAACAGGAGGAAGAAAGGCCTACGATCGGCGACGATGAAAAAGACAATGAAAATGACGACGACGGAGATGATAATGACATTCACTCCCTCTTATCTTACATAATGCATCAGTGCCCCAAGCCCTTGGGGCGGAATGACTGACATAAATCGAAACGCAAAATCTGCGTCGCAGTCAGCAGAGCCGGATAGAACCGGTTTGAACGGCCAAGATTCACGGCTGCTTGGACTGGAGTGTTGTCAGCAAATAGCAGGAGTGTCTGCGTTTGACGATAAGGGTAAGCCGACCTGCTTGTGCTGGCGCACGATAAAAAGGCAATCTATTAACAAGTGGATTATAAGTGATAGGCATATTCAACACAATTGTAGTTATTTAAGTAATTTTAGTGTTGCAAAGCGGGATAGATATAGACAGACGGGCGGGCAGAGTGCCACGTGTTGGCTAGTTTTGTCCATCCCTTTAGCGGCTCACTACCTCTCTCTAATGCGTACTTAAAGACAATGACGGGAGTCAATACTTTTTTTAAAGAAATGTTCATACTCGAACCATCATAAACGTCCCTTCGTGAAGATCCGCGTAGGAAGGAACGTGCATTAGCCTCGTTTTTAGGGGAACAAAGACATGTGTAGCCTACATTCCATCGCACGGATGAAAAATAGCCATACAGAGTAGGAAGGGCTTCCAGACACGTGCCACACTAGTGGACTCGTCAGAGGAGAGGGGTGTGGGAAAGACGGTCAAGCTGGCGGGCCACACAAGTAGACTCGTGCGAGGAGAGGGGTGTGGGAAAGACGGTCAAGCTGGCGGGCCACTCTAGTGGACTAGTGCGAGGAGAGGGGTGTGAGAAAAACAGTCGAGCTGGCGGGCCACTCTAGTGGACTAGTGCGAGGAGAGGGGTGTGAGAAAAACAGTCGAGCTGGCGGGCCACTCTAGTGGACTCGTGCGAGGAGAGGGGTGTGGGAAAGACGGTCAAGCTGGCGGGCCACACAAGTGGACTCGTCCGAGGAGAGGGGTGTGGGAAAGACGGTCAAGCTGGCGAGCCACACAAGCTAGCAGGCTACAGCATCTGGCTGGGAAGCGATCGTGGTATGTTCATTCGCAGTAAATTCGCAATTATTCACATTCATAATGACAAAATAATATGAAAATCTGAAGGGAAAATACAACTCTTAAAAACGCCGCCAATCAGATGCGCTGTGGCCCACCAGCATGTGTGGCCCACCTGTTTTGGTTATTTTCCTCACACCCCTCTCCTCGGACAAGTCCACTAGTGGGGCCCGTCTCTGGAAACCTTTCATAAGTCATCACGAGCGATCGCCTCGCTCAACTAACCGTGCGCAACAAAGCCAAACGCATACACCGACAGCCAATCGGCGCGCGTGTATTTATCACGCATTTCCCACGTGATTTTTTTTTAAAAAGCCCACTTGTGTTAAGAAATAAACAGTGTTTACGCTCCCGAGAGTAAAACACCGCTATGGTTAAAACGAATGCGTGCCGTGTCTCTGTGTGTGTGTGTGTGTGTGTGTGTGTGTGTGTCTGTGTGTGTGTGTGTGTGTGTGTGTGAGAGAGAGAGAGAGAGAGAGAGAGAGCGAGACAGACAGAGAGAGAGAGAGACAGAGAGAGATAGATAGAGAGAGAGAGACAGAGAGAGAGATAGATAGAGAAAGAGAGAGACACAGAAAGAGATCGAGAGAGAGAGAGATAGAGAGAGAGAGACACAGAAAGAGATCGAGAGAGAGAGAGAGAGAGAGAGAGAGAGCGAGAGAGAGAGAGAGAGAGAGAGAGAGTACTCCATTAAATGATCCTCCAGCCCATATCAAATTAGCAATGCAGCACAATCTAACCAAATCGTTCCCTATAGTTCACTAAATAAATCACTTTTAATAGCACTTTCTCACCTTTTCATCACATGATACAGGTAGATACACACATATCGTGACATAATTTGTTCCTCTCCTTCCATTAGAGAAGCAAAAGCATTGTTACCCTCTGTGATATATGGAACTAAGTTGGTGTCTCTCAGATCACTCACTACAGGGCATCATATCATAATGTGTTATTCATCTTTGTCTTCCTTCTGCCACAATGGACACAATGATACGATTATTGTTTCGCATAGATCTGTATTCATGGAGATACGTATTGCTCTCTCCAAAACGGAGTTTAACGAATGTCTCTCTACATGTATATTTGTCTTCTTTTTACATATACGGCTTGACTCCTAATGTGGACTTTGAAACTCCTGTACACTGCGCATGTATCAGTTTTGTACAGCTCCCGCACCCATTTTTTTGTATTTATTTATCGACGAATCTTCTAAACGACACAGAAAGAATGATTCACTCTTCACTACCTGATTTTCCCACACATATTTACAATCGTTTTCCCTTAGTTAGCTCGGAGCCTGTACAGCCGGTTTGTTCCCCCAGCTCAATGTTTTTCAAAGGTTTTCTATTAACCCGTTTTGGTCATCCTTCTTCGTCTATGTTTAGAGTTTTATACTAATACTTAGCATCTCTCATAGCTGCGTTAACCGGAAGAGGATATCGTCCCGTGTCAACGTAAAAAAAACATACTTGGGGTTTTACAGTGACATTCAAAATGTGTTTGAGACCGTATAAATGGTATCAACGATTTCGCACTTGCTCAGACCGCATTCTTGGGATGCATAAAGTAAAATGGAATGCCCTTGACACTGACACATCTTAAAGAACAAATCAGGAACTTCGAAGGTGAGTTTCTTAATAGTCTTACAGATCTGGGCCATTGCCCCCGTCTCTTGTGAAGCTAATTCACACAGAGCAACATTAACACTCATCTTCATGTATGTCGCTTGGAAGCGACGAGTGGGTGATAAATAATTAGTGTGTGAAAGTGCATGGGTTGCACTGTAGCGTAAGTGCTCGGAGATAGGGCTTAGAGCTTGCTATGGGCACAGAGCACGTGTGATATGACTGACGGGCCAGTGACCCCAGAGCCAGTAGGTCGGGGCATGAGAGGTCGCGAGCTTTTTCAGCCACCATTTGTGCTGAGATGGCAGTTGCCTGGGGTTAGGTACTGTCGCAATGCGCATCTCGCATAGACCCCACGGGTCATTAATATTCTGGGATATGGATCCTGATTGGCCTAGGGCCACGTGACAAAAGGGGGATCCCGCTTATGATTGCGCGTTGTCGGGCAGTCGTAATCATCCAAGGTACGAGGCGGGCGGGGTGGCAGCTTGCCTCCCTGCCGCGCCGCGGCCGCCTAGGCGCGGCCAGGCGAAGTCGACTCACTTCGCAAGCTTATCTCTGCGAAGATAAAGAGGGCTGACTTGGGTTTCACCTGATGGGGATTCGTTCTGGAAGGTCCACAGCCTGACGTGAGGTAACGTGGAGTTCGATTCATTCATTTCGCCTTGTTGAGAAAATGATGGTTAAAATAGGAGCGAGAGGGAAGACGTGTTAAAGCGCTCTAATTGTGTTTTAGTTAAACTCATTCTCTAAGAGAGAGACGGATAAAGCCCTGTCCACGTGTTGTATTAATCGTAAATCCATTTCAAGCAGGGGATGGTTGTTTAAAAGGGATTTTTCTTGTTGGGGCGCGGGGAAGTTTTCTCTGATGTAGTAAGCTAGGGCAGTTCACCCTAATTTGAGTAAATTCTATGAAAGAATTCATTGGGGGGAAAGAATAGAGTCTCATTAGGCTGGGTCTTTATGTTTTCAGGCTATAAAGAGGGTTTGCTGGTTCACGGATGGCATCTCCGTGGAGCAGATATCGACGGATGATGACTGGATGACCTGCTACCATCCTGCTGATAGAGTTTCCTAGACTCTACCCAGACGCTGAGCGTGTATCAGCGTCTACTTGTGAACAGTTCTTCATCGCACAGAGAGTGCAATCTTCTCAACGACGGGAAAGTCCCGGGTCTGCAAGTTCTTGTCTTGCGTAGTGCAGATCACTACAAACTCCGACTTTCTTCTTCCTGAGACGGAACGAGATGGCGGAGGGCTCAGGGAAACCTGAGTGTCAGGTGTCATTAGAAGTGATTCCTTCTACAGCCTCAGGGGGTAGAAAAAGGGAGGCTGGACGCAGTCTTTCCCATACACAGTGAGTGTATTTAGTCTAGCTCTGTAATTAAGGTGTGGGGTACCTTGAGCGTAGACATTTAGATTCTTAATCGAATTCTAAGCAGGGTGGTCAGAACGCTAGTGACCCTCCTCTGCAGAGAGCAGCGAGGGGAGCAGCCTTGGTTGTTAGAGAACTAAGCAACGAGTTCAGTGGAGGTAGACCGACTGATTCAATTGACTTGAATGGAGTAGACCTCACTGAGACTGATTTGATCTGATCGTGAATAACCCTACGTGTATTGGAATTAG
This sequence comes from Theodoxus fluviatilis, assembly GCA_034096865.1. Lineage (NCBI taxonomy): Eukaryota > Metazoa > Mollusca > Gastropoda > Cycloneritida > Neritidae > Theodoxus > Theodoxus fluviatilis. The sequence continues at coordinate 29,966 of JAWQFJ010010020.1, read as the reverse complement.
CTTTTCAACGACTGACTGTGTTAAGCTGTGAGCTTGTCAGTGTACTCCTATCAGGTGAGGGACGGACTCCTACCCATAGTGAATAGCCCCATGTGTATTGAAATTAGCTTTCCAATGACTGACCGTGTAAGCTTCGAGCTTAGTCAGTAAGCCTCTATCGAGTGAGGAACGGACTCCTACTCGTAATAACCCTAGGTGTATTCTAGAGCATGTGCGGGGGTGCCTGTGCCCTTTGGGTCACAGCATCGACTGGGTCGAGGCGTCTGCCTTCCCGATCTCTCTCTAGGAGGGTTTAAAGTGAGGTGGTGTTGTGTGTGTTACAATTAAGAGCATTCCAGGAACCGGATCTGGACTGCAAAGGGTAAGAGCATGCCCTGTCGTTTTCTTTCACTCATCCTGTTGTGTATAGCTGTCCAGCGCCAGAGCGCGCGTGATTGGCTGAAGCCGTAGCAGCGTGTGCGAGGAGAGGGAGAAAGAGTGGAATGCGGTGTTTGTTGTGGAAGCGTGACCTTAGCCAGAGCGAGTTCAGTGCAAGCCCGCCGCTGAGTGAATGAGGGGCGTGGCTTCCCAGTAGTTAATATTCCAGCAAAGTGCTGTAACTATGTTTGGGAGTGTTTTAGCTTTGCAGAAGAGAGAGAGCAAAGTATTTGTAATGGGATTTCTTTAGGGATTGGGTGTTCTTAACTCATTCAAGATTTACTGCAGTTACTAGTATTAACTTGTGAATGGTGGGGACGCTCTGCTGTCTCCTAGGAGTTTGGTGGGGTTAGCTTGACCCGTTGGGGTCGCCTTATCTTTCTCCTGAGGGTAGTGGGAGTGTCTCATACTTGTAGCAGTATAAGCGCTCGTGTGCAGTATTGGGGACTGGCAATTACGTAGGTTCTGGGATGTCTGCGGGGATGCTCGTGACCTCAGGGTCACAGCATTGACTGGGTCGAGGCGTGTGCCTTCCTGTTCTCTCTAACTAGAAGTGCGGAGTTGACCAGTGTCCCTGTGCTGTGTACTGGAGTGTATTTTTTATGTGTGATCCTGTGAGAGGGGATTACTTCATTTAATTGTCCTGTGAGAGGGGACGTTTTCCTTGGACAGTCTAGTGAGAGTAGACTGATCCCTGCAACACTAACTTAGAAGTTCTGAGTGGGAGAGTTATTTAGAAGGAGTTTGAGTAGTTCTAAATATTCTGTGTAACTTAACGTTTTGATGTCAATTGTCCAGTGTGGAACTTTAGCCACTTCTGTTTAGCATTGAAGTGGGCTAATATTTTCATGGGAATGGGGACAGAGTTACTTGTGGCTGATTTTTCTCATGTGTTTTGGGGGTTTGTGAATCACCTCGTTGTGGGTGATTGTTGTAGTTGTTGTTGTGTATATTTTTTAGGCTTGACTTCCACAGTGGAAGTGCCCCACCATCTTGTTTCCACTGTGGGATGCCTTGTTGATCACTGCCCCGTGCAGTGATCTGAGGGAACTTGTATTTTGAATTAAACTTTGTTTATTTTATCCCTGAGTCAGTGGTCATTCTTCACTTGTTCCATCTTATGACTGTTGTGTCCCCCCAAGGCGTGGTGGTAAAGTTTAGTTGTAAACTTTGTATATCAAGTTGCCTTCTCTCCTTTAGGACGACTATGTCGTTCCTCGAGGCAGAGAGTGTTGCATCGCAAAACAACATTTAGCAAAAAATAGAGATATACGCGCGACATTGGCGAGCCTAGCCAGGATACATGTCTAACTTTCTAATTTTTAAGAAAAATTACATCATTTTGTCGAACCATCCACACCTTTGGGGAACATCTGACTACTGATGACGGGTTGTTGTTTTTGTATTTTTGATGTTGCTGCCTTGCTCTATTGTTGATTGCCCTTGTTGTATTCTCTCTGTAGTCTACCCAGTGTGACGTAGTTTAAGTATTATTACGTTTCACATTTGAGTAGAACCATGGCGACTAGGGGTGAGTCTAGTGAGGACAGGTGTGCTAGACGGGTCCCGCTAGTCGTCGAGCTAGGAGTAGTATCTTCCGATATTCCCGATTTTGTAGCCCGACAGTTGCTTCGAGAGGATGTCGAAGTAGCAAGGGTGGAGTTTGAATGGGAAGTGTTTAAGGAGGAGCGGAAGAGAAAACTTGAGAGAGAGCAGCAGGAAAGGGCTGAGAGGCAGTAAGAAGCCTGTATGAAGAGAGACTGCTGAGAGAGAGAGAAGTGAGTGAACTTCATCAGCGTCTTTTAGTCAGAGAATTTGAGGAGAGAGCCCGACGTGAGAGGGAATGTCACAGTGTGACTGAAAAAGGAAGTAAGAAGAAGATGAATGAGTCCCAGAGAAATAGAGGGTGCTATGTTTGCAATCCCTGTGAACACTTTGCTAGGGTTTGTCCGAGGAGAATTAGGAAGGAAGAGGGGGTACCCTCTGAGGGGAGTTATCATTATTAATATAGCTCAATTTTTCCTGTGCTGGTGAACAGGAGTGTCTAAGGACAATTCACTAGTAGAGGTAGCCTGCCCTAGTTAGTTGTGTTTGGTAGTGGTGTTTCTGCTCAAGAGAGCTTTGCCTTGTTGTGAGTTTGGCAATAGTAGCCACTATTTTGGGGAAGTGTTTTTATAAGAGCAGCTGAGGCTGCCTCTCATGTTTTGTCGTTGTGAAAGCGACATTTCTCGCGGAGACGGGCTGTCTCAGTAGAGTCACTTTATCGTAGAGATAAGATTTCTATTGGGGAGAAAAGGGTGATAGTGTTGCTGGTTAGAACCAGCCGTGACAGTCTATGTAGAGCCAGGCGAGGGTGCCTGCGTTTAAAGATGATAGGCTGTCAAATCTCCTTGGGGAGAAATGGAGACTTGTCCTTTATTCACCTTGCGTTGTGGATGATGGAAAGTTCAGGTGTAACAGCAAGGGGCCCTTCTATGAGAAGATGGGGTCAGGGGGGACGTCCCCAAATCCTTGTGAGGTGAGATAGTGCAGTGCATCTGCGAGAGTGCCTGCGTGAGTGGACTACCGTCACCTGTCGTGTGCATGATAGGGATTGGGTGCCTTGTTGTCCCCCAGGAGCCTGAGGGGTGCACACCTCAGGTCTCTTTGGAGGATGCAAGGTGGCCCAGCACTCCTGCTCGTTGTGAGCGAGCGCGAACCTGACTGAGTGAATGTGACTTAGTTGTTGCATGCCGGGGAGATGTCGTGCGCTTTGTGTTTCCTGGGGGAGTCTACCGGTGTTGTACGGCTCGTTGGAGCTCGCCTCAGAGCCTCTGGGTAGACACAGAGTGGCCGGCGCACCTGCTCGAGTGAGCGAGTGTGTAGTCGACCGAGAGCGACTGTGTTCGCGTGTTGAGTGAGACAAAGATTATATCCTTATACCCTAACGGGCGGAGTTTGGATAGACAGAGATTATATCCTTATACCCTAATGGGCGGAGTTTGGATAGACAGAGATTATATCCTTATACCCTAACGGGCGGAGTTTGGATAGAAAGATTATATCCTTATACCCTAATGGGCGGAGTTTGGATAGACAAAGATTATATCCTTATACCCTAACGGGCGGAGTTTGGATAGACAGATAGGGGTCGGCTGCGTGAGGGGGTGAGGTTACCCTGCGCACCTTCCTAGTATGATGTAATGCCTGTGTTGTCCACTTCCGTGTGTTAGGACAGTTTGTCTGGAGGTGTGACAGAGGCTTAATCATAGTCATAGACAGAGTTAGAGACAGGGTCAGGGTGAGACCCTGGGGCCTGTGTTGCCAGCACCGCTGTGTGTTCTCTGTAGCCTGGGGCTACTGCACCGTTGTGTGCACTCTGTAGGCCCGTGTGGCCAACGCACCGTCGTGTGCGCTAGTGGGGGTGTATGCCCCGCTGTCATTGTGTGCGCTCTGTGAGAGTCGGTGTGACCGAGCTGAGGGTGCAGTGTACATGTGAGTGTACAGAGTTATGCCATCTGCTAGCATTTGTCCTAGTGAGGGAGTGCGAGCGACTGGTATGTGTTGTGTAGCGCCCGTGTTTGTCTACCTCTGTTAGTTGTAACAGTTGCGTCCTAAGGTATGACAGGGCTGTTATGGAAAAGGAGTACAAGGGAGTGTACCGTGTAAGTGCCATCGGCACCGCGTGAGTGCACGAGACTGGCTTAGAAGAGTCAGTGTGCCGGTTAGCTATCACCGTCTGGGACGGTCATCCTCTTGGAGGGAGGATGCGGACGTGCTGGTTAGCTGAAACCGCCTGGGGCGGTTATCCTCTTGGAGGGAGGATGCGGTTGTGCCGGTTGGTTGTCACCGTAGAGAGGCGGTTATCCTCCTGGAGGGAGGAGGTGTTTGATTGTTGCTGCCGAGGGCAGTTGTTCCTTGTGACAACAAGAAGGACTACGAGCGCATGCGGAGAATGTGAGCGTGAGCTGATGTGTTCCTGTGGGAATTGCATTGTCCTGTGGCGTGCGTCCTAGAAGGGGGTGGGACACCTCACTGCCTGACGGGGGTCTGGGGGTGTCTTGCACAGCCTGTTGGAGCCCGCCTTCTTTTCCCCTAGAGGGTGGGGCTGTCCTACGCGCCCACCTAGAGTCCCTATACGTAACCCTTGAGGGGTTGTTGTCATGTGATTTGTTAATCACGTCCAGGTATGCTTGTGAAGAGCTACCGTGTGTGTGTACGAGGGTGAGAGTCCCTGTACGTGTGACCGATGGGGTGTTTTCTTGTGTGATAAAAAGGGATCGCTTAACTTGGGAGGAAAGTCGTTGGTTGAGGGAGGGTCCTTCCATGCGTGAGTGGTCGAGGGGTGTCGGGTGAAGAAGTTTGCACTAGGTGCAGACTGTGGTCTGTAGTTAAGCGGGAAGGCCTGTCGCTTGGAAGCGACGAGTGGGTGATAAATAATTAGTGTGTGAAAGTGCATGGGTTGCACTGTAGCGTAAGTGCTCGGAGATAGGGCTTAGAGCTTGCTATGGGCACAGAGCACGTGTGATATGACTGACGGGCCAGTGACCCCAGAGCCAGTAGGTCGGGGCATGAGAGGTCGCGAGCTTTTTCAGCCACCATTTGTGCTGAGATGGCAGTTGCCTGGGGTTAGGTACTGTCGCAATGCGCATCTCGCATACACCCCACGGGTCATTAATATTCTGGGATATGGATCCTGATTGGCCTAGGGCCACGTGACAAAAGGGGGATCCCGCTTATGATTGCGCGTTGTCGGGCAGTCGTAATCATCCAAGGTACGAGGCGGGCGGGGTGGCAGCTTGCCTCCCCGCCGCGCCGCGGCCGCCTAGGCGCGGCCAGGCGAAGTCGACTCACTTCGCAAGCTTATCTCTGCGAAGATAAAGAGGGCTGACTTGGGTTTCACCTGATGGGGATTCGTTCTGGAAGGTCCACAGCCTGACGTGAGGTAACGTGGAGTTCGATTCATTCATTTCGCCTTGTTGAGAAAATGATGGTTAAAATAGGAGCGAGAGGGAAGACGTGTTAAAGCGCTCTAATTGTGTTTTAGTTAAACTCATTCTCTAAGAGAGAGACGGATAAAGCCCTGTCCACGTGTTGTATTAATCGTAAATCCATTTCAAGCAGGGGATGGTTGTTTAAAAGGGATTTTTCTTGTTGGGGCGCGGGGAAGTTTTCTCTGATGTAGTAAGCTAGGGCAGTTCACCCTAATTTGAGTAAATTCTATGAAAGAATTCATTGGGGGGAAAGAATAGAGTCTCATTAGGCTGGGTCTTTATGTTTTCAGGCTATAAAGAGGGTTTGCTGGTTCACGGATGGCATCTCCGTGGAGCAGATATCGACGGATGATGACTGGATGACCTGCTACCATCCTGCTGATAGAGTTTCCTAGACTCTACCCAGACGCTGAGCGTGTATCAGCGTCTACTTGTGAACAGTTCTTCATCGCACAGAGAGTGCAATCTTCTCAACGACGGGAAAGTCCCGGGTCTGCAAGTTCTTGTCTTGCGTAGTGCAGATCACTACAAACTCCGACTTTCTTCTTCCTGAGACGGAACGAGATGGCGGAGGGCTCAGGGAAACCTGAGTGTCAGGTGTCATTAGAAGTGATTCCTTCTACAGCCTCAGGGGGTAGAAAAAAAAGGGAGGCTGGACGCAGTCTTTCCCATACACAGTGAGTGTATTTAGTCTAGCTCTGTAATTAAGGTGTGGGGTACCTTGAGCGTAGACATTTAGATTCTTAATCGAATTCTAAGCAGGGTGGTCAGAACGCTAGTGACCCTCCTCTGCAGAGAGCAGCGAGGGGAGCAGCCTTGGTTGTTAGAGAACTAAGCAACGAGTTCAGTGGAGGTAGACCGACTGATTCAATTGACTTGAATGGAGTAGACCTCACTGAGACTGATTTGATCTGATCGTGAATAACCCTACGTGTATTGGAATTAGCTTTTCAACGACTGACTGTGTTAAGCTGTGAGCTTGTCAGTGTACTCCTATCAGGTGAGGGACGGACTCCTACCCATAGTGAATAGCCCCATGTGTATTGAAATTAGCTTTCCAATGACTGACCGTGTAAGCTTCGAGCTTAGTCAGTAAGCCTCTATCGAGTGAGGAACGGACTCCTACTCGTAATAACCCTAGGTGTATTCTAGAGCATGTGCGGGGGTGCCTGTGCCCTTTGGGTCACAGCATCGACTGGGTCGAGGCGTCTGCCTTCCCGATCTCTCTCTAGGAGGGTTTAAAGTGAGGTGGTGTTGTGTGTGTTACAATTAAGAGCATTCCAGGAACCGGATCTGGACTGCAAAGGGTAAGAGCATGCCCTGTCGTTTTCTTTCACTCATCCTGTTGTGTATAGCTGTCCAGCGCCAGAGCGCGCGTGATTGGCTGAAGCCGTAGCAGCGTGTGCGAGGAGAGGGAGAAAGAGTGGAATGCGGTGTTTGTTGTGGAAGCGTGACCTTAGCCAGAGCGAGTTCAGTGCAAGCCCGCCGCTGAGTGAATGAGGGGCGTGGCTTCCCAGTAGTTAATATTCCAGCAAAGTGCTGTAACTATGTTTGGGAGTGTTTTAGCTTTGCAGAAGAGAGAGAGCAAAGTATTTGTAATGGGATTTCTTTAGGGATTGGGTGTTCTTAACTCATTCAAGATTTACTGCAGTTACTAGTATTAACTTGTGAATGGTGGGGACGCTCTGCTGTCTCCTAGGAGTTTGGTGGGGTTAGCTTGACCCGTTGGGGTCGCCTTATCTTTCTCCTGAGGGTAGTGGGAGTGTCTCATACTTGTAGCAGTATAAGCGCTCGTGTGCAGTATTGGGGACTGGCAATTACGTAGGTTCTGGGATGTCTGCGGGGATGCTCGTGACCTCAGGGTCACAGCATTGACTGGGTCGAGGCGTGTGCCTTCCTGTTCTCTCTAACTAGAAGTGCGGAGTTGACCAGTGTCCCTGTGCTGTGTACTGGAGTGTATTTTTTATGTGTGATCCTGTGAGAGGGGATTACTTCATTTAATTGTCCTGTGAGAGGGGACGTTTTCCTTGGACAGTCTAGTGAGAGTAGACTGATCCCTGCAACACTAACTTAGAA